>JAYGGG010000611.1:0-40783 GCA_036346245.1 Bonia amplexicaulis | reverse complement strand
TATCCATGCCGCAATTATATATAAAATGATATTAAATCAAACTGTGTCAATTGTAGAAAAAGCTCGGTTAGACGACGAGTTGGCTCGATATCCACCCGCACTGCAGAGTACGCAATCGTCGCTTTCGTCCGCGGTGCAGGACACTCATGAAAGTCTGCCGGAGCCATGTAATCGAACTCCGAAGTGCGATGGCTCGCCTCGCCAGAAGCTCTCCCGAGGAAGACCTCTACTCGGCCTCTCCAACCAGCCAGCACGCACGGTCCGATAACCGGATGGCCGTGAATGGCAACACCAAGTATCTTCTGAGTGTCCTGGAGCGTAATAGTCATCTCCCCGAAAGGGAGGTGGAAGCTGTGAGTCTCCGCCTCCACCTACATGATACAAAATAGAGGACTACATGTCGATAAGCAATGAACCCGCAAGTGGAGCAATGGTTTAGGAGAATACCATCAATCGGTCACGGTGATGGCGGGGGTTGAAGGTGGGCAACCCACGGCGAACACAGTAAGAGATGGCGTCTAGGCCACCCTCTCCGGGAAGGGAGTGTACCTCTCGTCGTCAGCATGTCCGAGAACCCGTCATGGGTTCGAGGACGAAGGATGGGCAGCTCTGTATAGAATACACCAATTTTTTAGTTAATGCAAGAACATAAACCGAAATTACACAGAAGTGATGAAGGCGGACCTCCCTCCGTGATGAGCCGTCCTCGGTGGTGCTCCTCGTAGTACGGGTCTAGCGGTGGAACCGAATGGCCGCCATCCTACACAAAAATTGAATTTGTCAAGACAACATAGAAGTAAACAAAACATTCAACATGCATTAAATAATGGAAATAATAAGAAATTAAACAAGAAACATAGCAAATTGCATATGTGAAACTGCTAGACAGTATGAAACATAACGAACAACACACACTCCCACCGACTAAGTGGCCAATGGCATGTGCGTGAATTGTGGCCAAGTCTACCACATCGCTACATCGGTTCTCGCCGGGCTCGATGAAAGGGGTTGCTCTCCTCGCCTCGTTCTTCACGGAAGTTGATCCATAACCATCTTGTGTCTCGTCCTCTTCTCGGTTCCACGTTTGTTCCAACGGCTACTCGGATCCGCAATGTATTTGGGCCCTGTATGGTGGCCACTCTCCCTCATCCCTGAAGGCTCGAACGGGAGATCACGTAAGCACAAGGTTGTCAACACCGAACTCCCGAGGTATCTTGCTCGTAGTCGGTTGCGATGCCTTCTTTGCGCCACGTAATGCGAACAAGGAAAGTGGTACTTCCTCGGTTTACCACATGTGCATGAGAAATCAATAAGGACAACCTTATGCCTCCTCGTCGGCCGGAGCTCTCCATCTGTCGTTGTACCACCCCTTTCTACAACCTCGTAAGTGCCCGTGGCGTTGTCAAAACAATGTACCTCATGTGCCCTGGTACTTGCCAAGAAGAAACGTACCGTCAATGGAGAGGACGGGACGACAATGCCGGAAGGCATCGATGGACTGGGCAAAGCACCAGAAAGCACGGAAGAATATCTGCATCCCATCTTGAGTCCATTCGTTTGGTTTCGGGACATACTCATAATGCATGCCTGGATTAACCGCTTTGATTGCATTCAAGAGTGCTGGCAACGCAAGTACCCATCTTCCCAATCCCATATATCATCTTCGGATCGTTGCTTTGCCCTCCATGCTTTTCCATACCTTATCTCGTATCCAAATTTCTCCTTAACAATCCCAGCTAGTGTCTTCACCTTCATATTGGGTTCTCCCTTTACTATGTGACACAGTGACTTCGCAATAATGGTAGAGGTCAATCTGCGATGCTTCTGCTTGAGCTCTACTTGGCACAAGTGTGTGGGCCAACGATTCTTGTGATCTTGAACTTTCCGTGTCCTTCGCTTTCCTAGCACAAACCCTCCATTGACATGTTTCCTTCTACACAACTGTGTACCTCCGCTCCACATAAGAATGCCTCACCTTGAATGGCCTTTTTCGAATCATGAATACTCCGCATCCACCTTTTCAATGTCGACAAGTCCTCAAACACCATGCCCTTCTCAATTGTCATGCTTGACCCGGCCTCAGGAGCATCTAGCAACTCGTCATCCCTTCCTTCTGCATAAGCCTTATGGGAATGCCTAAGATCGCTGAATTCATGAACTGATGGATCCCGCCAAGGCAATAACGCTGATCGACTCAATATCACTTCCGTCCGCTCTCCAAAGGCGGTCATCATCGAATCAACGGCCCTAGCGATCTCGTAAGGCTCCGGATCATCCACAATTTGAACGTCCACCTTGTTGGAGTCCCTACAGACTTCTTCAACGTTGCGGATGGAGCAACGGAGGAGCACCCACATTATCAGCAATGTATCCTACATCATAAGCACGAAAACGATGGGATTGAGACAAAAGAATGGAATGACGGGAAAAGGCTAAAGAGTTGCTCGACACTTACGGGATGATCACGAGGGGCGCCACGACATCATCGGTCCGACATTCGAGTCGAATCGGTTGAGAAATCGACCCTCGTTAAGGCGGATAGAGCATCGAGCACCTCGGGAACTTCTTCCACATCCACCGGAAGGTCCGGTAAGGGAGGGTCAAAGGGTGCATGATCACCTAGTTCTGGTGAATAACCATGAGGGGTGGGATCAATGGACACCTTCCGCACAACAAGGTCCAAACATTTGATCTCAGTCTTCATAACCATTTTGACATATGTGTCCCACTGATCCTCACAACCAATTAAGATCAACCGCCTTAGAATTGTATCTTTCGAACCGAAGTGAAGTAACCCCTCAACTGTGATGCTCTCCTCGTTTGCATGACAATGTACCTCCTCCCGGGCCCTACCAACCAACTCACTAAACGACGGCCGATCACTGAATACCAAAGGCACCCTTTGCATTTCAACAAATCGAACATTTCCATAATCATCACTTGCCACACTGCCTCCATGATATAGGGTGACTAGGTTGTCCATCTAGTTCATACAGATGAGTACCTTCAAACCAACCAAAATGAAGAAGCATCAAATTCCCATGGTACACAAAAGAATCATGATCATAATAAAGCACACCCTAGTGAACCCTATTTGGATCTGTTTCAGATGTATTGATCTTGTTTCCTACACTATCATAAATGGATGTAGAAGCTGGAGTATTTACACTATGCACTTTGCTATTGGTTTTGATCAATTTATCTGCAGACACCGGTGACTGGATGTGATGTGTTGATGACTACATACGACTAACACGACTACCGACCGACAATCTAACTAACTACCGACCACTAGAAAGAAGGAGAAAGGGAGGTCGAGAAGCAAGGAGGGAGTCGAGAGAGAATGAGGGAGAGAACGGTCGCTGGCTAGCTAAATCGACGAGACTCACAAACACCGCTATGGCACAAAACAATTTACCTAACAAGAACAACTGACAAGGGTACTAACAAGCTAACACAACTAACACAACCGAAATCACAAATACTAACCAAACTCACTGACCAACATAGACCACACACCTCTACGGATCTCAAGCAGTTATAGAAATTAAACTCCTGACAATATGAACATTGAGCAATTCTGAACCAAATCTGGAACAAATTAACAGAGCACAACAACATGCGCAAATTCTTGAGTTAAACTACTAGAACATAGAGCAATTCTAGAACAATTTTATAGAGCACAATAACACAACCACTGATCACATTCATCACAGTGCAAACTTATCAGAATCCATTACAGTGCTCAACAATTCATCTCAAATCACATATCGGTGAGCACATGCACAATCACAGTGAGACATCAACAACATTCCAACATAGATAACAATGCTATCCAACATTCACAGTTCATATAGCAACATGCACAAAAGAGCAGTAATTAAGAGTAGCAAAGAGATAAAGGGAGAAGATATGAAGATGTACCAAGGAGGAGAAGCAGAGAGCGCAGGGAGAAGGTGGCGCGGGGGGGGGCGGGGGGGGCGGCGGCGGGGCGGGCCGGGGAGGCGGGCGGCGGGGCGGGGAGGCCGGGGCCAGGCGGGGCCGGGGCCGGCGGCGAGGCGGGGCGGGCCGGAGGGAGGCCGGGAGGCGGGGCGGGAGCGGGAGGCAGGCGGGGAGGAGGCAGGGAGGCGGGGGAGGAGGACGGGGTGCGTGTTCGGAGGTCGTGGAATGAACGAGGTCGGGCTCGGCTGGTTTGTATTTTCACGACTGGCGCCAAGATCTATGGCGCCGAGCTGGCCCACGACCCACAGCCGAACTCGGCGCCACGATCCACGGCGCCGAGGTTCTGCCACGTCGGCGCCACGCAGGCCACCACGCTGGCGTGGGCTCGTTACCTCGGCGCCGTGTGTCACGGCGCCGATCTCCTGGGTCCAAAAACGGAATTAAAACTACCAGGGGTCTAAATGTGATTTTTTTTTCAAAAAAAGGGCTAGAATACAAAAAAAATCGGACGAGGGACCTCCCGAGAGTATTCACAAAGGATCCACCATGCTTAGGCCCTCTCCAACGCTTTTCGGGTGGAACTTTGGGCCTCGCCTCTTCAGGGAGCGTCACGGTGGCCGCCTTGGAGGTGGCCGAAGGAAGAGCTAGGAGCATCGCCTCTCCCACGCTTCAAGGAATAGCCGCCACCACCACCGTGACCGTCATAGGGCATCGAATCCTCGGCACGGTCATCGTGGTACTATAGTAGCTGAGTACCACCCCAGTGTGTAGATGGCAATGATTAGAACCAGGGCTCAACAAAGTGGTACTATAGTAGCTGTCTGACTGGTTTGGCATTGACACCCCTATTGCTGTACATAAGTGGTGGAGATAGCAGAAAGAATAAAAATGAGAAGCTAATAAAGTTAGGTGATTATAGAAAGGAGAAAAAATATTTTTTTTTGTTGTAATATCGTAGCTGAATAAAGTCGGAGAAAAGTGAATGGATCTAAATCCGACAAGTTGAGAACAAAATCATGGTGAACCAGCATATGTAGTAGACCAGGCCTTCCTTTTACTTTTGCATAACTAACCTTGCTAGCTCCATAATCAGAGTAAAAGAAAGAAGTATACTTTTTCTATACATATATGCTGTTGAGATTCTCGGACGTACATGTCAAAGAAAATTCATTACATACTGCAAAAGATACAGTTTAGTCTCTGTTTTTCAACCTTAACTCAAATAAAAAAGATGAAGTAACAGACGACTCATGAATCAGTACAATGGTTTGAACTGTAGCTTTGAATCAATTCATTTTGTAATTCAGGTAAAATCCCTCAAGCGATAATCAATAATGAATAATCTACAATAAGAAGATTCAAACATATAAAGGCATATGTCATGGGTAGCAGCATACATTTCAGGGAAAATTTCTCCGCTTGCCACACATGCTAATTTGTGACCTCCAAAGCACTCTCGATCTGTTGGATTAGCTGATTAGCAGGCAATGCTCCCTCCTACATGCCAGCCAGCAAAACAGCATAGACCACAAAAAAAGGAAATAAACCTTGTTATCATTAGCCCTAGTTGAACAATTATTCATGAAAATGAAAAAACGAAGGTTCACAAAAACTTACGAAGCGATAACAAGGTTTCCCATTCTTGAAGATGATAAAAGTTGGTAATGCTTCAATTTGGTAGCGATTTGCAATGCTTGTGTATTTCTCTGTATCAATTTTCACAACTTGAATCTTGTCACTCAACTTTTCGCTTACTTCTTGAAGTATGGGAACCATGTATTGGCATGGACCACACCTAACAAAAAGAATAAAAATAAATACAAAGATACGCCATCAAAGCATAAATTTATCGATCTTCCATTCTTCCTAAAACAAAGCCATGTAAAGGCAGAGAGAACTATGCTATTGTCAGGAGTGGTCATCATAATTTGAATGATGCCAACCATCTGCCTTTTGTGCATGGTGTAACGAAGCCTACAGGCTACCAATGGGCATTGCTCGGCCACTTTGGAGCTGGGACTGTGGTAGATGAATACACTATGAAACTATGTTTCTCATTTTGTCGAAGAAAAAATGCACATCTTCATCAAAAGTATATGAACAAATTGACCATGTAACCCAGAAGCATTGAAATTAGTAAGGTTCACTTTTGGGTTAAAAGCAAAAATGACACAATACCACTTTAAAAGTCCACATCATGAACACTAAAGACGAGAAGTGCAAAAAACAGTATAGAGCACTGATATGTTGCATGAAATTTATTTAGAAGATGAACACAAGGCCAGTCCAAGCCCGTTCACTACAAAGGTTGGTGGTACTTTTGGGACAAAAACAGGACATACCTCCACCGAACTTGGCTCCATAAGGTTTGATAATGGAGAGAACTTATATCTAGTCTAGAGCACTGATATAACCCATTAAGACATTTGAGATCATGAGTTTCACTACTTCTAGTCGATTACCAAGTTGCATAGAAGTCAACGAGTAAAGGCTTTTCAGACTTCTCCAGTAACTCATCAAATGAAGAAAATGTTTGCTTCTTCGCTTCAACCTATCCAAAAAAGGTAGAAATAATATAGAAAATAAGTAACAGAAACAAACAAATATGAAATATTAAAACAAAAAATAAAACTAAGTGGTGTTGACATAAAAATAATTACATTTATGACAATGACCGCAGCCTGCAGGAGACTATGCACAAACATAAGGACAATAAAAACTGAACATAATAGCTTGATCATATTCTTAGTTGATCAATATATGATAAAACAGCTACAAAGACCTATAGTGGCAATCAGGAAATAATCCCAACCCTTGGGTGGGTCAAAACAAATTCAGGGTTTAAGGGCATATACCATCAAATAGAGCTGCAACAAGTATGTTGGGTGATTAGTAACAAAATCCTAGCAACTGATGTTTAGTTAACAACCTTCAAAACAAAGAGTTGGATACTGCATGGTGATGAGTGACAAATAAGCTAGCAGACATATCAAATCATTGAATTATTATCTGCGGGGCCTAGAAGAACAAAAATACATGTCGATAGTCCCAATTTGCTCTCAGTAAGACCGAATTGGAACTCTAATACAGTAGACGGAATGCTATTGTATAAGTCATTGCTCCAGGTTTACATCTCAAAAGCGACTATTCTACCATCTAGACCAAATTACTGATTAAAATTCGTGCACGGTGCATCCCATTCCATGAGCTAATTTGAAGCAGCCAAAATGCTGCGTTGCGTAAGGGGGAATCAACGAGTAACGGACAGGAGTTGCCGACGGACTCACCAGGAGCGTGCTTCCCCGACGAGGAGGCGCGGCTGCTCGCCAGAGCTCCACTGCCGGTGGCGAGCAGCGGAGCGGCGTCCACCGCGAGGGGCTCGCCGCCTGCGAGCGCGCGACGAGGGAGGCGGGACGGCACGGTGCCGGCGACGGCCGCGCTGCGGCTGCGGCGGTGGTGGTGAAGGTCGACATGGGTTTCCGCGCCTAGGGTTTTGGTCGGCGCGTTTGTGGTTTACCCGTTATCTGCTCCGAGCGCAGCGACGCACACGCCTTTCCCGATGCTTCGGCGCCTGCGTGGTGGACCCGGTGCGCCATGTAGGACCATAGCTTGACGCTGTTCGTGCACCGGGTTCACACAGCGACGCCTAGTTCTCCCAGTTCAGGCACAGCGATACGCCAGGCAGTGCACCGAGTCTACACAAGCCGTGGACCTGGTGCGCCCCAACCCGCCCACCGGTTCCACCGATCGATCGAGAGAAAATTGATCCCCGCGTCAAACTCATCTCAGATTCCTCGCCCAAATTCTAGGGTTTGGGCGCAAACCCCCAATCCGCAGAATCCTTTCGCGGAGATAATATGAGCGCCGCGCAAGATCCATTCTACATCGTCCGAGAGGAGATCCAGGCCTCGGTAATTCTTGCTCTCCTTGTTCTCTCTCCTCTTCTTCGCTTCCAGATAGTGCAAACTTGTCCTCGTCCTGTATGTACCGATCGGAAATTCAGGATTCAAAATTCGAGCGTGCGTGCGCATACCCGTGTTTGTCTAATTCTTGCTGAGTTTGCAAATTATGCCCACCGGCCTGTTTTCGTCGACTTTTCGTCAAATTTTAAGTTTGAGTTAAGTAGTTAGGCACCTGCGCTTGAGTTCCCTGGCGTGCCCATTGTGGATGAAAGCAATCTGATGTTACCTCACAAACATTCTTGTGACATGAGAGAAGGACTACAATTATGTGCAAGAAGATTATTGAAGTGTTTTATTACACTTTTTGAATAATTTTTGCAGTCCAAGGTCGATCTGTATTATGTATAAATATGTAAGTGTGGATTTTGAGTATGCCACCTGATGCATCTCCAGCATGGTAGTGACTTAGGCTTGTAATTTAGTCCTCTTGATCTGACAACTCAAGACCCTTTAATCTGGATAGTAGAAAAGATGGAACTACTCTTGCTGCTTAACGCATAGTTTCAGAAACATATCACATCATCGTGCATTTTATCTATGCTGTTCTGTTATTCCTGAAGATAAAGTTTTGTTGTGTTCGTGCTGCTTAACTGTCTCATAGCTTCAGAAACATATTTCATCATCAGCATGCATGCATCTGCGTTCTTCTTTTAGTGCTGTGGTTTTCTGTTTCAGATTGATAAATTGCAAAGTACTTTCCATCGGTGGGAGCAAACTGCTTCAAACACAGGAGAATATGTTCATCTGACGAAAGAGCTTCTTACCAACTGTGAAAGCATCGAGTGGCAGGTACGACAATAGGCTATAACTGTGACATAAATCTTTGCTAATGTTGTTACTATCTGTCGTTGGTACATGGAGAAGAAACTGTTAGCAGAAGTGGAAAAATGCAAAGTTCTTCACTTTGGTCATTTTCCACTACCATCCGTATTCCTGTGGCAGCCTATGCATCTGATATATTAGATTTATCTTTTAGTGGGGTACTGGGGTATCTAATTCCTTCTTCATGTACAGTTATTCTGGTCTAACTGGTGTTGTTTTATGCTGAAAGGTGGATGAGTTGGAAAAGACAATCTCAGTTGCATCAAGGGATCCAGCATATTATGGACTTGATGAAGTTGAGCTTTCTAGACGACGGAACTGGACTGGCTCTGCTCGTAATCAGGTATTTCTTGATGTTCCATCATTTCATTTCAAACTTATTTAGAATATGTCAGCCGTTAACTGGTCCTTTACTAATTATACTTATGCTAGAGAATCCCTTTGATTTTTTTCCTTCTACCTGTTTCATAGGATTATAAATGAGGTATATCTTGAGCATGCATGAGTGACACAATTACAGCTAAACATGATATCCTGTAGTATGGAAAAGAAAAGACAGATGGGAATAATGTTTATGTTACTATGCTTTGAATTCTGCGGTTGCCAATGCAAAGTTTATTTATTCTGGGTTCCTGTCTATGGAAAAACATATCCAGGTTGGTACTGTCAGGAGAACTGTTGAAAAGGGGAAGAGAAATTCAAAATTTACAGCACACGATGACCTAATGGGCACAAGTAGAGCTAACCACTATTCTCCCCAAGATAACGATGACCTTATTGCTTCAGAATCTGACAGGCAGCTTCTACTTATGAGGTGAGTTTGCTTTCTGTTACTTTTGATGTACTGTCTACTGTGCAAATATGTTGGTTGGAAACATATTGTCTGTCTAACATGTATAATCTGATAACTATACTCAAAACTCTAGTTTTATGTAAGCAGGTGCCAGGTAGTGTTTAATTTACTAATTTTCTAGTTATCACATGTCTGATATTTTTGTTAACTCTGCTGAATGCCGGTGTTTTTAGCCATCATGAGAATTCTACCCTTTATTACTGAGGCTCTTGCTTCTGACACACAAGTATGTTAGTCTGCTGAGCTCTTTAGTTAAATGCTAGAAGGTGGTTTTGCCCAAGTGGCAAGTGTATCTTGTATATTATTGCTCTATTTGATATCTTTGGTGCTCTTCCTGAATTATTACAGTTGTTTAAATAACTCAACCATGCTATCCTTTTTTGCTAGTTCTTGTGCTTTCCTCCAGCACCCATATGAGTATGCTCTTAGTTATCATTAAAAGCTGCTTTTATGTAAGTAGCTATACAACATTTTTTAACTTCGTTGTTGTTTTGCCGTATCTGCAAGTAAGACATACTTGTATTAGGTAGTCAATTGCAATCATGTTAATGTTGGAATCGCTAGGCATAATATTTCTTGATTATATATTATGCTATGTTAACCATGTAAAGTTCATATGGTCTGCATCGATTTGATGTCTGTACTGAATTTTCCTTCAGGCAGCAGGATGAGGAACTTGATGAGCTCAGTGAAAATGTTCAAAGGATTGGAGGTGTAGGGCTAACCATACACGAAGAGCTGTCTGGACAGGTAATTGTATTGGCAAGCTGCAAAGTTGCTTGAGTTGTGTAGGTTGTTAATTAAGGAACTAAAAATGCTCAGCAAACTCTTTTGAAGGGAACTGTACACATTACCTATATAGTTAGGACACTCATTCAATTTTATTTTCAGTTGTTCAAGTGTATTTCCTGATCATGTTGAGTCCTTTTTCTTGCTGGAAGTGTAGCATTGTAAAAAGAGTATAGCAAATGAAGTAACTGCAAAACATATTGCTGTTTTACAGGAAAGGATCTTAAACGGTCTAAGCTTGGAGATGGAAACTACATCGAACAGACTTGACTTTGTGCAGGTTAGTTCCTTCATCATCTGCTGTAGATACTTATATTTATGTTCCCAGTCTGCACATCTACCTGGGCAAGGCAGTAGATTTTGCTCCAATTTGATTCCTCTAAGAATTTTTTACTGCTGAATGAATGCTTTTCAATTACAAGCAAAGCGTGATGCCATACTTATTTGTTGCATTAAAGGCGTTTCAAATGTTGGCAAGTTCTTGCAAAATTAAAACTCTGACATGATTTTATTCCATGTCCTGGTGCAGAAAAGAGTGGCAATGGTAATGAAAAAGGCTGGCATTAAGGGGCAGATTCTAATGATCGTGTTCCTAGTTGTTCTGTTCATTATACTTTTCGTTTTGGTGTTCTTGACATAGCATAGTGTACCAAGCGTCGGTTTGTGCGACGTGTACCTGCTTACTGTAAGTTGCGGAGAAAATAAATATACGAGTTACCCATCTTTTTTAATCTTCTTTTCTTCGAAGCCTTACCTAGCTGTTATATTTCCACGTTAATTAAATTCTTCCTTTTTCCGCAATTGTGCCCGTTCTGTCTGTGATGGTCAGTTTATCACTGCTAATAGACGAAAGAAGCATCGATGAAACTGGGCGTGTGTTGTAACACAAGTTTGGATGAAGATAATTCATTCTTGCCGACAGCCTGACATCATGTTCTGACTTCTTGCCTTGGTCACTTTATTTCAACATTGACGGCCAGTGGTCCTGGCTAATCACTCCCAAACCACCATCAAGGCAAGCAAGTGTGGAGCACGAGGCTGTCTGCAGCCTCAACGACGGTCTCCACGACGGGAGGTCTTCGACGTTGACGGTGCCGGGGTTGCGCGCTGAGCAGTTCCTGCGGATCTCCGGTGAGCGCCCTGACCTGCCCCATCTTCACCATGGAGGCGCCGGAAGTGGTCGAAGAAACCGGACTGGCTCTGCGCGAACTTGGTGACGATGGGTTTGGTGGCGGCGTCTGTGTGCATGTCCTGGTCGAAGGTGATCAGAGCCCCTGGCGGTTGAGCGGGTCGACGTAGTACTTGTTGTCGAACGTGTTGGGGCTGCGGATGTCGTTCGTCAGCGGCGGAGCAGACAATTTTAGGAGCCTGGGGAAGCAGGACGGGTTCTTTTAGATTGAAAATTTTAAAATTTAGACTATTCGTGAGAGACAGTATGCAGAGAGAAATAGTTATATATAATTTTTAACCGATTTGCACGAGCTAATCTATTGCGTAATGTTGTCATTTGCTGTCAACACTCTCACTGTCAATTGATGTCAATGTAGTAAGAATAGAATCACAAGCGTACGTGAGCAGTGAGGCTGCGTGAGGAGGTGTGGGCCGTGAGGGCATTGCCATATTAGGCTGAGGCCTCTGGCCGATGCGACGCCGACGCAGCAACGGCCCAATTGCCCAAAAGAGCGGCTCAACTGCCCAGGAAAAGTTTCATGCCATGGTGTCCGGCAATGGCAGGGTCTCTACGCTCGCCGCCGGCTAGCCCGGGCAGCCGGGAGGTGGCTCCGCCCCTGAGATTCATCGTGAAGCGGCAGGGAAACACCGGTCGAGCGTGGACACAGAAAGGTGTATCATCATGCTCACCGAATTCTTTTACTAGGCAGGTGGTATCGGCTATCGATCGAGCTGAATGCCGTGACAGTTGTGACACAAAATCCGTCTTGTTCTTGTTATTCCTGGAAGAAGAAGAAGAAGAAGAAGAAGAAGAAGAAGAAGAAACGTGTGTACCGTGCGACCAAGATACACACTGACAAAGTGACGACAATACGTGCATGTACGTACTGACAGAGTAACATTGCTCGAGAAGCTAAACGTGAACTCCTCTGACTTCCAAACCATTACCTAACCTAGCTAGAAGAAGACCAGGCAAGCCTGCAATGCCAAGAAACACAAGCCAGAACTCTATTACAACACCATACTCTCCGCAGGCTGTCTCCACGACGGACCACGGGAACTCCTTATTGCCAGCGTTGCGCACGGAGCAGTGGGTGCGGCGGATCTGCCCCTCCGCGCCTGTGAGCACCTGGATCTGCCCCATCTTCACCATGGAGAAGATGAACTGCTCGAAGAAGGCCGACTGGTCCAACGCGAACTTGGTCACGATGGGACTGGTCCTGGCGGAGGTGTACATGTCCTGTGTTGAGAAATAGTCACGCATGAATTGAGAAAGAGGAGAAAGCGCAATTTATAAGTATGAGAAGTCTCTAACTATTAGACTAGTCTTTTGAGGGGAAAAGACTCAATAACAATTATAAGGTTATTACCTCAGAGGTTTGCTTGCGGACAGCCCATGGAATTGAGTGCGCAGGGTGCATATACCATTTAAGACCTGAGGACCAGGAAGTGAAGCTGGTTGGACTTGACAGGGTGCCAGAGTCCGGATCTAACAATTGGGGGCTTGCTTGCGGGCAGCTCATGGGTTTGGGTGCGTAGCCCTTTTAAGACATGAGAATCAGAGAGTGAACCTAGTTGAACTTAGTATGGTGCCAGGGTCCGGATCTAACATCCTGGTCGATGGTGAAGAGCCCCTGGCGGTTCAGCATGTCGACGTAATACTTGTTGTCGAACGTGTCGGGCGTCCGGATGTCGATCACGGTGGTGTTGGTGGTGTTCTTGACAGGGCAAGTGAGCCTGAGGTGGCTGGCGAACCACTTGTCCATGGTAGGGTCCTGCTGCGGGAAGAGGCGGTTCTGCAAGGAGGTGCAGTGCGCGATGCCGATGGTGTGCCCGCTGGAGAGCGCCACCAGGCAGTTGATGTCGAGGTTGATCTTGGCCAGGAAACTGAGGAGCGTGGTGACGTCCGAGGTCAGCGGCGGGAGGGCGTCGAAGACGTCCTGCTGTGACCCAAACTTTTTGTTGTCACGACGGCCGAGAGGGACATCGTACCACGGCCCTCCGACCTGCAAAACTTATCCTAAAACTTGTGATTAAATCACTCTTATTATGCGTCATCACCCGCACAATCCCACGGACTCAGACCATGCCGCTCACGATCCTAACAAAACGAAAAACATGCTCTCGTGTGGACTAAGCATGCAACAAGTATTTTTGACTGCTACAGTTCGACCACGGCCACTTCGATTATGGTCACTTTGACTAACTCACAGAGACAGGCGCGACCGGGAAAAACTTAGTCGCTCTCAGACTCTAAACTACCATGATGAACGTGTTGGATAATCCTCACCGTGTTAATTTGTGATCTCGACGACATCAATCATTGTGCGCTGATCCTAGAACTTGACGCGCCCGATTGGTTTCGTGAGAATATCCACGAGCTTCTACTCTATGCGAGTATGCTCGAAGATGACCTTCCATCCATCAACGCACTGCCGGAAGAAATGAAACGCGTGTCGATGTGCTTGCTCCGGTCGTGAAAGACAGAATTCTTGATTAAAGTAATGGCGGACTTGTTGTTCACCTTAAACATCGGCACGCTAGGTTCCGAGCAGAGAAGTCCGCCCATCAGCCGAGCTAGCCATATGCGTTGACACGCCACGGCTGTCGCGGTGATGTACTCCGCCTCACAGGATCCGCTGCGCGAACTCACAAAACGCCATGCGAAACGTGATTCGGCTGTGCCCCTGGCTAACCGAATCACGTGACCGTGGAAACCGGCCTCCCGGCCATCACCGCCGCCACTGCCGCCCGCGCCGTTTCGCCATGCCACGCCGTCGCACCGCGCCTCATGGCCGCCTGCGTCATGTCCACGCCTCATGGCCGCCCCGTGTTGCGTGTGCTTGTGGTCGTGTGCCGCACCGCCTCCATCGCCGCCATAGCCGTGCGGCTGCACCACTCTTCCGTCTGCCTCCGCCGGCCCTAGAGAGGGGTTGAGAGAGAGATGAGATGAGAGAGGGATAGGAGAAAGAGATGGGAGAGAGGGATAGGAGATATGTAGAGATAAGGATGGACTTTTCAGGCTGCTATAATGCATCATCGTTGCTTATCCATTTTCTTCTGTTGTTTAAACATCGATCCACATAGTAACAGATACATTTAGCATGCAGCAAGCGGACGTCATATATTTTTTGTACTGCAACGAAACAACACGACGTCGACGTTCGTTCGTTCGTCACACCACGCGCGCGCGCGTACTATATATGGATTTGGAGAACAACCCGGGCGGCGGCGACCTCGCGGCGCCGGCGCCGGGAGATTATTTCGGGCACGTGGTGATGTCAGCCTTCGGCGCTCTGCTGATCGTGGTGGCCTTCACCGATCAATCCGAAGACGAAGCGAGACCGAGTCGGGTTCGTCGCCGAGCTCCTGTGCGGCGGCCTAGCCCTTGCCATCGGCTGCGCCTTCTCCGCCTGGCTCGCCGTCCGCTTGTGCTGCCGTTAATGGATTAGCTAGCAGCTTAGTTTGATCTGATTTGATGGCCGCCCGTGCTATATATCGGTTTTGTGCGTGGATCATCTGTGGGCGCCGTGTAAAATTCCAGCTTCTTGTTGCTGTTTTACGTCGGCGCCGGCTGGTGCGTGTAAATACAACACGCCCTGCTGTTTTATTGTTGGTGAGAATCGCAGCCATTGCTGCACGTCCTGATTTCCCATGTGTTAGGTGCGTCACTCCTGCCGCGAACTTAGGTTCCGCTCGATTGAACTGAAATAAACTAGTTTACAGCTAAAATTATACTGTAACTAGCTAAAATTACAATGTAACTGATGATGACTTATTTGATATAACTAAATGTAAAAAAATTAAAAATAGAAAAAATAAGTTAACCCACCATAGACAATACAAACGAATACAAGAAAAAAAGAACCAGTAAAAAAGCTTTAAAAATAACCAAAAAATTAGAAAAAGATGAAATTTAGGAATAGTAAAAAATAAACCAGAAACCAGAAGCTTAAATCGAAATGAGCGGACAATCTCTGCGGCTTAAGTAGCATTAGTTATTGTGCCAATGATAGCAAAAGATCTCACGATCTACTGTACTCGTACCAATTAGTTGGTTCTTTTAGTTTATGGTTTAAATTTTCAATTTTGTCTATTCACAAGAGACAGTATGCAGAAAAAAATAGTTACAAATGATTTTAATCGGTATAACTAAATTTAGTATATTTTACTGTAATTCTCGTGTTGATCTCACCTAAAAAATATATCGTACTATATGTATAAGTGGTAACCCCACCAGTGGAAAAGAAGGCACCTATCGGTAGGTTGGTCCTGAAGCCGACGTCGTTTACCACTTTGATTCCAGCGCGACAAGTTTTGCTTGTGCCACAGATGCCACTGTTTATTTATTTGCAAACGTCCATGGTTCCAACCACACATCCATCGGAAGTTACGAATTCAGCATACACACAACTACTTTATGTCGGCTACCGAGTACGCTGTACGTATTTCACTCCTGTACGGTTGTACCGTACGTTATTCGCCGGCTTAACCCACGCGTCAACTGATCAGTCAACCCATGCAAGCTCCAAGCTCAGGAGCGCAAATCAAACGCTAGGCTATCGCGAGCCTAACACACCGGCCGGCTGCATGCCAATACGTACTATATATATATATCTAGTCTAGAGCACGAGGCTCTCGGCAGCCTCGACGACGGACCACGGGAGGTCGCCGTAGCCGGCGTTGCGCACGGAGCAGTTGGTGCGGATCTGCCCCTCCGCGCCGGTGAGCACCTGGATCTGCCCCATCTTCACCATGGAGAAGATGAACTGCTCGAAGAAGGCCCACTGGTCAAACGCGAACTTGGTCACGATGGGACCGGTCCTGGCGTCGGTGAACATGTCCTGGTCGGAGGTGAAGAGCCCCTGGCGGTGCAGCAGGTCGACGTAGTACTTGTTGTCGAACGTGTTGGGCGTCCGGATGTCGTTCACGGTGGTGTTGGTGGTGTTCTCGACAGGGCAGGTGAGCCTGAGGTGGCTGGCGAACCACGGGTCCATGGTAGGGTCCTGCTCGAAGAGGCGTCTATCGAAGGAGCTGCAGTGCGCGATGCCGACGGTGTGCCCGCCGGAGAGCGCCACCAGGTCGTTGATGTCGAGGTTGATCTTGGCCAGGAACCGGAGGAGCGTGGTGACGTTCGAGGTCGGCGGCGGGAGCGCGTCGAAGACATCCTGCTCTGACCCGAATTTTAGGCTGTCACGCCGGCCGAGGGGGACCTTGTACCTCGGCCCGCCGGCCTGCCAAAATTAACAGGACTTTATTATTTTAGTTATAAATTAATTTATTTCAGTTCGGTATCCTGGTCTTAATATTTCACAAGACCATAAAATATGTCACTCCCTACCTCTTCTATTTTTGGGGAAACTTTTGTAGACAGGTAATACGTAGGTAGCTTCGTGAGAGGGGTAGCCCACTGTATTTGTTGAGAAACCGACGCTGGCGACCAGTCCGATCGGGTTCTCTGCTTAGAACAAGAACGAATCAATCACAGAATCACAGAAGAATAGATGAACACAGAGAGGTATAGAGAGAACTCCCGGTCTTTCTTTATTGCTTTCATGCGTGTGTGTATACAATGGGGGGGTTGGCTCTCTATTTATACTAGGTGGTGGGGTGCCCAATATGTCAGGACTCTCGGCCTACCAGGACTCTGAGTCTGCCAGGACTCTATCTGTGGGCGGTTTCCTAACACTCCCCTTGGGCACTCACCCAACATGCTCATGCCTCATCAAAACTCCATAAAACCCAGTGGGAAAAATTTGGAGAAAGAGTACATAATACATGTGTTCTTTGCGATGCACGAATTGCCTCATTAAAACCTTGGTCGAGAAACTTGAGAAAACTCGTCAAGAGAAAAAGTACAATCCACCCAATTTCATTCGGTCTTCGGGACCTTGTTCCTTTGGGTACTCAATCTTCATGATCGAGATTTACTAACGGGCTTGAGAGAATTCTCCCCCTGAATTCTGCACTTCTCTAAGTCTCATCATTCTAATCCCTCACACGCATCTTTCAAAGTTAGATGCAGGGAGTGACTTAGTGAACAAATCACGATTTTCACAAGACTTAGTATGCGATACCTTTATCTCGTCCATCTTTTGCAATTCATGAGCATAGAAGGACTTGGGGTTGATATGCTTTGTGAGATGACTCTTCACATAGCCCGCTTGCATTTGTACAACGCAGTGAATTATCTTCATGGATAATTGTGGGGGGGTTTGCACAATGTTCATCCCACATGACTCTTGGATGTGGTGAACCATTTGGTCGAGCCAAGCGCACTCGTGCAGACTTCATACAATGCTATAATTTCTGAGTGGTTCGTCGAAGTAGCTACAAGGCTTTGCTTAGACGATTTTCAGGGAATTGCAGTTCCACCACACAGGAATACATAGCATGCTTGTGACCTTGCGGTATGCGGGTTAGACAAGTACCCAGCATATGCATAGCCAATCAAGTTCAAGTCTTGATTCTTTCTGTAGAACAATCCAAGGTGCTTACTTCCTTGGGGATATCGGAAGGTGTCCTTTATGCCCTACCAATGCCTTTTGGTGGGCTCTGCAATGTACCTTGCTAACAAGTACACGACGATTGCAATGTCCGTTCTAGTGCAGTTTACTAAGTACATGGGTGCTACCACTGCACTCAAGTATGGGAATTCCGGTCCCAGGACTTCCTCCCCTCTTCCCTAGGTCGGTAAGGATCTTTTCTTCTTCAGAAGACCTTAGATCATCGGTACTTCGATGGGTATGCCTTCTCGAAGCCAAACCTTTCTAGCACCTTCGGGTGTAGGTCGACCGATGTACCAAGATTCCTTCGGGACATGCTCAAGTCTGCAGTGCCGAGCGTAACTTGGTATTATTCAAATCTTTCATTTCAAACTCGACTCCAAGTAGGAGCTTGCTTCTTTTATATCTTCTGCTATCCCGATGATATTCAGATCATCTACATACAAAGAGATTATACAGAATCCATTCTGGGATCGCCGTATAAATACACAAGGACAGTCTTCATTGTTTTGTAGCCTTTCTTGCGAGAGAAAGTAGTTCAAGCGATTATACCACATTCTTCGAATGCTTCAATCCATCTGATGACTTTACGAGTTTTACATCGCATGATTTCTATTTGCTCTGTCTTGGTTCGGAGAGTTATTCCTTGAGAATTTCATATAAATCTCGAATCCAAGTTACCGTAAGGTATCTGATCACAACATCCATTAATTTCATTTCTAAGTTCAAGTTCACGCCATTGAGATCAAATATCTAAAGGTAATTCCACTCATGACCTGGAGTAGGTTTCTTCATAATCAACTCCGGGCGTTGAGTGAAACCTTGTGCTACTAGCCTTGCTTTGTATCTCACTACTGTTTCTTTCATTTCTCTTTCGAACAAATACCACTTGTGCCCTACGGGTGCACATGGGAGGTGTGCGACACTGAACCCAAAACCTCTCTTTTGTTCGAGATAGCAATTCAGATTGCTATTGCCTTTTTCAATCTTCCCAATATGATCTTTTCTTACATTCAATGACGATGTAGGCTCGGGATCAAGATCGATGATTGTGGCAATTTTCTTTCTGCAAGTATATATCGATATTGGTCATTGTCCTGTTCATGGACTCTCCCGTGTGCACATAGTTTATAGCTATTTCTTCATGAGTCGCTTCTTCTGGAGCGGTTGCTTCTTCTGGAGCTTCACCTTGCACATCGCTTCTTCCAATTGCGGTGGCAAGTCCCTTTAGTTTTTCGACTCGATGTGTGCACACATCCATACCGACGGGATATTCGGATCCGGTATGCCCTTTTACGAAGGTGTCATACTTGTGCGGTCTCAACGGCTCCCTTCTCATTCAGGGGACTTTAATGATCGGTGTGGTAAGTCCTTCTTATCCTTTTCACCAGCGTCCCGGTTACTAAGGATTCGAGCAACCGGAGTTCTCGTCCTCTTTTTTATTTTTCTGAGGCCTCTGGACGAGATTAGGGATACCTTCTGATTTCTTTGGTATTTCAACCCTCTCCGGTGCAGTGCGTGCAGGCATATGCGACTTAGTCACGCTTTTCAAATCACTAAAGTGATCAGGCAGCTGATTTGCTAATGCTTGCAAATCAATTGTCTTCTGGACTTCTATTGTCTTCTGGACTTCTTTTGTCTTCTGGACTTCTTTTGTCTTCTGGACTTCTATTTGCTTCACTAGTGCACGGGTCATATGCATGTATTTCCCGACATTTTTCATCAAAGGGTTGATTTCCTCCCCCTAATGTTGGGAAATTTTCGGTGCTGACCTTTGCGCTAGTTTCATAGATGGATGGATGTTGTAGGCCAATGGTCTAGAATTGACGAGATTCGCTGCATGTAGGACTGCGTGTCCCAACATGTAGCTGGTAAATTCCAATTCTATAAAGGGGTAGGGCAATAATTTTCATTTTCTTAATTAAAGCCTCGCCAAACCATTACGGGTATGGACATGCGATGCAAGTGCTCAATCGCAATCGCCATTCAATAATCATCAAATGCCTCAAGTAAATTCTCCGGCATTGTCCATTCTGGTGGACTTGATATGATGATTAGGAAATACATTTCTGATGCGAATGATCTGCGAGACCAATTTTGCAAAGGCGTGGTTTCTTGTGGGCAATAAACCCACATATGATCACTTCGAGGAAGCGTCAATGAGCACTATAAAAGACTTAAATGGCCCTGAGATGGACTGAATGGGACCGCAAATGTCTTCCTGGATGCGTTCCAGGAATGCAGGTACTTCATCCTTCACTTTCGGAGTGGAGGGTCTAATAATTAATTTCCCGGTGGCACATGCAGGGCACACAAAATCTTCATGATTCGGAAATATTTTACATTAATATTATGCCCTTTGGAATTGTTGATTATATTTCTCATCATTCTACGACTGGTGGCCTAATCATCATGCCGAGATGATGGGTTGAGCTTCTAAATCTTGTCTTCGAGATGTGGCAGTGCAGTGCCTTGGTGTTGGTATAATATAGCCCATTTTCTAGTAAAGGAAGTTTTTCTAATACCCCTTTTCTGATGAGGACATCACTTCTTCGGATATACACAACACTCCTCCACTTGATATTCAAGGACCAATCACTAGAGCTCGCTACCGACAATTGAATTCTGGTGAACTCGTTCCTAAGTACTTCTTTTGTTCATTTGAGAATCGATTACTACCTAATGATTTAATTATGATTAGGAACCATAGAGAGGATCGGAAGTACTTGGAGAAGGGCGAGGCGCACAAGTCCAGCAAGGGTGGTCAAATCATGTTGGATGTCCAACTCAAGCGACTTCGAATCCAATTCGGTCCAGGACCAAACTGCACTAAACGGACGCCCAGATCGCATCCGGACTCCGTTTTGGACGTTCCACATATGTATGGAAAGCTGAGAAGATAACCTTTCCAATGGCTCTGGTCTCATGTCAAAATTCCTTCTGTGTCAACGGGAATCGTCGAAACAAGTGGACATTCAGAATCTGTCAGGGTGGCCGACTTCGAATCCAACTCGGGTCAGGACCAGGCTGCACTAAAACGGACGCCCAGATCGCATCCGGACTCCGTTTTGGACGTTCCACATATGTATGGAAAGCTGAGAAGATAACCTTTCCAATGGATCTGGTCCCATGTCAAAATTCCTTCTGAGTCGACGGGAATCGTCGAAACAAGTGGACGTTCAGAATCTATCAGGGTGCTGCGACACCGTCTTTTAGGCCGTTCGGCTTTGTATCGTGTTGGAGTCCATTAAGGACGCATCCAGGGGTTTTACACGCCCCTTACTCCTTTATATACAGCCGCCACCCCCACCATTAGGGTTGGGTTTTGCTTAGATTAAATCTGTCTTTGAACAGTTTCGCCGTTCATCGGTTTGTGAGACCCCAATTATCGAGTGCTACATCAATATATCTGCAATTCAGTTGTGATCTTTCTTGTTCTTGCTTGTGTTCTTGATTCGCAGCAAGGATTAGCCTTCTTGGCGAGGTCAACCGGCTGCGCACGGTTGATAACTGAGGAGACGTGGTGCTGCGATTGCGGGGTTCGGGGCGTGTTGTTCGAGCGGATCGATTTGTGTCGCGCCTCCACCAAATCGAACATATCCGAACCTGTTGGAAGATCGGGACCCGTTCCCATCAAGTGGTAATCGAGCTTGGTGTTCCTCCGTGTTCGAGTTTACCCATCTTGTTGTTTTGATTTCATCCTAGAGTCCAAGAAAAGCCCTAAAAATTGTAGTCATAGGTTGTTTCCTTTCCTAGATCGTGTTTAGCCTTTTGCACAATTTGATTTCAGAGTCCGTAGTGTTGAGTTTGTGTCCTTAGTCGAGTTGTGTTGCTGGTTTCGATCGTGTTTTGTTTCGGGTTGCTTTGCTTCCGCTACCTTTCATACAAACCCTAGTCGGATCGTCTTGCTTCCGCTACCTTTCATACAAACCCTAGCTGTCAATTTTATTTTCCCACCCATATCCCACCCTCTGTTTGAGTCATCCATCGTGTCTCGTGATCGCCCAGACCATCCCCCACGTTTCCCGAGCTTAGGCCCCAATTTTCACAGATTGATCCTACCCGATCGTAGTTTCGCCACCACAAAACCATAACTCGGAGGCCCTACTTCAAACAGCCATAACTTTTGCATCTGAACTCGAAATCAGCGATTTTTTTGAAGTTGGGTGAAATTAAATTTTACATCCGAATCTCCCGACATTGTCGGGTTCGACGAATTTATTTTGCCCAAATTCGGCTGGAAGGTTGAGTACTCGAGCTCAAAATTTCATCACCGAATTTTGTGCACATTCATCATTTTCGTAGACCACACCTTACATCGATAGAGGTGAAACTTTGTGTGGTTCCTATTCACGTGCTCGCTGCGAAAAAATACAAAAAATAAAAGAAAAAAATTTGGCACCTACGATAGTCTTTGCGAGTGCCATCCGTGGCCAAAAAAGAAAAAAAAAAAAAAAACGTGATGAGCACGCTTTTAGGTGACGAACCTCATTTGTCTTTGTGTTTGTGCTGAATTAAGTTTCTCGGTGCTCGCCATCTTTGTTCTTGTCTTTGCTTCATTATTACATTCTTGACTCCTTGTTCTTCATATCACACCTATTATAGGACACATTTAGACCAACAACTAGGACCGATGCTTTGGACATTTATTCAAGATTACTATCTGTTATTAATTTGTGTTCCACTCACATAATTGGCCCGCCAAGCTCCATATACCTACTTAGGATAGCACGCTTCGACCCTTGCAATCGCGGATCACACTCTCCGGTATCATTTGCCTTGCTTTGGTAAGAACACTTGTAAGAGCTTGGTAAGTCACTTCCTTTGCGGGTTCCACCGCCCTTCCTTTGTAGTTGATAGGGATAATCCTTTTGTTTTCCTGTATTTCCACTAACCATGGCAGAAGCGAAGAGGACGGGACACCGTCGATTTCAACGAGTGTGTTAGTCGCTGCCGGCTACAAGCTGCGCTCGACAAACAAAACGCTTCACTCACCGATCTCGGCGAGATTGGACACCATCGTCGCCGCCATTACCCGATTGAACACCACGGAAGGCATTGAGCGGGTGGAGCGGCGGATGGTGACCTCACCGGTCGGATGGACACATTGGAGCACGCCTACCACTGTCAATGACGGCCATCATCATGATGATGACACCTTGCATGATCTGATGGCAACATTGATCGGTGGGCGACACAAGATGCACGACTACGTCGGCGTCTTCACAAAACCGACATGGTATGGGAGGTAATAACCGAACCGTCATGGTAACGACGATCCTTTTGCTAAAGTCAAGTTTACCATTCCATCTTTTCTGGTCTTTATGATGCTGAAATATATCTAGATTGGGAGATGACGGTGAAGCGTGTTTAACTCTCACTTAGTTCCCGAGCAACATAGAGTTAGACAAGCTACTAGTGAATTTAAGGACTTTGCTATTATCCGGTGGAATGAACTAAGTACCATGCGCTACAACCGATACATGGGGCGCTTAAAAGAAGCTATCGTAATCGTTTTGTTCCTCCCTCATATAAACTTGAATTGAGAAAAAATTGCAGCGCTTAGAACAAGGTGATAGTTCTGCTCAAGACTATTATCTTTGAGCTTCAAAAGGGTATGGTGCGTTGTGGGGTTGTTGAGGACACGGAGGATAAGATTTGTCGTTTCTACGGGGTTACGGTATGAAATTCGTGGACATTGTTGATTATAAAGAATTTACTATCACAACCGTTGTTCCACCTTGCTATGCTTGCGAAAAAGAATTGCGAGGGCATACGAGAATCAACTAAGGCACGCACCGGACGACCTTCTACACCCCGACGACTACATCAGCGGATCGCCCAATTCTTCTTGAGTTTCGTTCTCCTCCACCACACGTGAACAAGATGGCAGCAGCGCCACCAAGCCACCTTCCACGACACGCCTTGCAGATTCTTCAAAAATTCTTTGCGGGGTCCACCAAGAGTTCTTCTTCCGTGGCTTCAACGGGCGCTCCTCCGGCATTCGATGCCACCGCTGCCATGGGCTTGGTCATGTGCGTAAGAATTGCCCTAGCCAACGGGCATACATCGCCACGTAAGATGGAGGCTACATCGACGCCGGATGTCGAGGAGGATGATGATGTTGCTGCGCCTCGAGCGACAATGGTGGTGGTGATGACGACCTCATCCTTGGTGGGCGTCCACGGCGACGCTTCTGAGCATCATTGTGCAATGAGTCCTCGACGCAGTACAACAACCCGATAAACTTCAACGTCATAATTTGTTTCGCACCTTCTTTGCGATCAAGAACCGCGTGCACGTGTCATCATTGATGGAGGAAGTTGCAACAACTTGGTGAGTTCGACTTGGTCAAGAAGCTTGGCTTGACCACGCGACCGCGTCCACATCCATACCATATTCAATGGTTAAATGACTCGGAAAAGCTAAGGTAACGCAAACATGCCGAGTACATTTTCCATTGGTGCTTATGTTGATCATGTTGATTGTGATGTGGTTCCCATGCAAGCATGCTCTCTTTTATTGGGTCGACCTTGGGAATTTGATAATGATGTTTTGCACCATGGTAGTAGTAACACATACACTTTTATGCATAAGGGAAAGAAAGTTACTTTAACGCCTTTGACCCCACCGAGATTATAGAGGCCGATAGGGCGAGAGCTATGCGCTAATGATCCAAAGGAACATGATAAATCTGAAAAACAGCAAGTAACCCATTTGAAAAATTCTGTTGTGCTTGCCACAAAATCGACCTTGCGCAATTGATGATGTTAATGATACATGCTATGCTTTTGTGTGCAAAGATGCTTTATTTTCTCTTGATAGCATTTTGTTGTTGTGGATCGTTTTCTAAGATGACTCACTTTATACCATGTCATAAAACCGATGATGCCGTTCATATTGTGACCTCTTTTTAAAGAGATAGTTCGTTTGCATGGTATGCCTTCTACTATTGTTTCGGATCGTGATGTCAAGTTCTTGAGTCACTTTTGGCGTACTCTATGGAACAAGTTGGGTACAAAGTTGTTGTTCTCTACCACATGTCACCCACAAACCGATGGCCAAACCGAGGTGGTGAACGCACATTGTCTACCATGTTGAGAGCTATTTTGAAGAACAATTTGAAGCTGTGGGAAGAGTGTTTGCCGCATGTTGAGTTCGCATATAATCGAGCGGAACACTCCACCACCAAGGTAAGTCCTTTTCAGGTAGTGTATGGATTCAATCCCCGTGGCCCTATTGATATTTTACCTTTGCCTACTAGTGAGAGGGTTCATAATGATGCTAAGGAGCGTGCTGATTTTATTATCAAAATGCAAGAGACTACTAAGGCAAACATTGAAAAGATGAATGAAAATATAGGATTCTTGGTAGTAAAGGTAGAAAGGAAGTTAAACTTGAATCGTGTGATTTTGTTTGGTTGCACTTGCGAAAGGATAGATTTCCTGAGTTAAGAAAGTCAAAATTGATGCCTAGAGCTGCTGGTCCTTTTAAGATAGTTGAGAAGCTAAATGATAATGCATATAAACTTGAGTTTCCTCCCGAGTTTGGGGTTAGTCCCACCTTTAACATTTCAGATTTGAAGCCATACTTGGGAGAAGAAAATGAGGCCGAGTTGAGGACAACTCCGCTTCAAGAGGGGGAGGATGATGAGGACATCACTTCTTCGGATATACACAACACTCCTCCACTTGATATTCAAGGACCAATCACTAGAGCTCGCGCCGACAATTGAATTCTGGTGAACTCGTTCCTAAGTACTTCTTTTTGTTCATTTGAGAATCGATTACTACCTAATGATTTAATTATGATTAGGAACCATAGAGAGGATCAGGAAGTACTTGGAGAAGGGTGCGAGGCGCACAAGTCCAGCAAGGGTGGTCAAATCATGTTGGATGTCCAACTCAAGCGACTTCGAATCCAATTCGGAGTCCAGGACCAAACTGCACTAAAGCGGACGCCCAGATCGCATCCGGACTCCGTTTCGACGTTCCACATATGTATGGAAAGCTGAGAAGATAACCTTTCCAATGGCTCTGGTCTCATGTCAAAATTCCTTCTGTGTCAACGGGAATCGTCGAAACAAGTGGACATTCAGAATCTGTCAGGGTGGCCGACTTCGAATCCAACTCGGAGTCCAGGACCAGGCTGCACTAAAACGGACGCCCAGATCGCATCCGGACTCCGTTTTGGACGTTCCACATATGTATGGAAAGCTGAGAAGATAACCTTTCCAATGGATCTGGTCCCATGTCAAAATTCCTTCTGAGTCGACGGGAATCGTCGAAACAAGTGGACGTTCAGAATCTATCAGGGTGCTGCGACACCGTCTTTTAGGCCGTTCGCTTTGTATCGTGTTGGAGTCCATTAAGGACGCATCCAGGGTTTTACGCCCTTACTCCTTTATATACAGCCGCCACCCCCACCATTAGGGTTGGGTTTTGCTTAGATTAAATCTGTCTTTGAACAGTTTCGCCGTTCATCGGTTTGTGAGACCCCAATTATCGAGTGCTACATCAATATATCTGCAATTCAGTTGTGATCTTTCTTGTTCTTGCTTGTGTTCTTGATTCGCGAGCAAGGATTAGCCTTCTTAGCGAGGTCAACCGGCTGCGCACGGTTGATAACCCGAGGAGACGTGGTGCTGCGATTGCGGGGTTGGGACGTGTTGTTCGGGCGGATCGATTTGTGTCGCGCCTCCACCAAATCGAACATATCCAGAACCTGTTGGAAGATCGGGACCCCGTTCCCATCATTTTCCATGCTCTTCGCGCTTCGTAATGAGCAGGTATTCCTTACCGTACTCTTCTTCAGTCTCATCGTGGAAACATTTGCGCGAATATCCTTGAAACTTAGGAGAGTTCTAGTCGATTTTGGGTACAATAAGGCTTCTTTAATGACCAAAATTGTGCCCATGGGGAGTATAATTGTGGCTCTTCCTGAACCAATTATACAAGCATCGCTTCCGGCGATTTGACGTAAAATCGCTAGTGCTCTTCTGAATCGATGAAAGCTTAGTCTCTCTTAAGATGGTATTCGTTGTGCACGCTAGCTAAGCACACTTCCTTCATAGTCGCTACACATGTTCTAATATAGGGTATTTTATTCATATGCATGAGAAGGCAATCAACGCATAAATAAAATACTTCAATATCAGAACATATCATGCCATCATAAACTGAATAAATGAATGAATTATTCCAAAATCATCCAACCATCACGAGATAACAAATCCTTAAAGTACCAATCATGCAAGATCTAACTTGTCCATTTTAACATAAAATAAATGACAATTAACGTCTCATGCATTCTGTGCATTAGACGGAGTCGATTAAGAAATCATCGACTTCTTGACTATCTTTTCGAGTGATATTCTCTTCAAGAGAAATCATGGCGATGGTCGCCTCTAGGTTGTAAGGGGTCTTGTTGCGGGATGGTTTCAATCTCCATCAACTCGAAACAGCTCGTAATGCTCCCCTCAACCAATGCAAAGTGAGCTTCGGGCTGCCCTTTGCCATTCCTCTTTGGGTTTGGTGGGCATCAATTACATGTTGCGGCTCTTTGCAGACCCGCGACCAATGCCCCCACTTGCCACACTTGTAGCAACCCTGGTTCTGCTGGCCATAGGTCTTGCCACTTTTCATAGCCTTTTTGTCATTTGGAGCATCTGATTTGCCTTTCTGGGCAACGGTCTTAACCTTCTTTCCCCTTCTTTTCATCAAGGGCTTTCGCACCTTGTAGCTCCCAGCGTTGGCCTCACGGCCAGCGGAGCTCCCCAGTGGCTGAGTGACGTAATTCTTGCGGAGAAGTTCGTCACGAGCTTCATAACTGCATCATATCGATCAATTCGGCGTACTCCTTGTAGCCATCTTGGCGATAGTTGCGGGCGGATTGAACGACATTGGGGTGAAAAGTGGGCGGGGTCTTTCGATCTTACGCTCATCCGTGATCCGCTTGCCACGAGTTGAAGATTGGTACAAATCTGCAAGATGTAATTGTACTCCCGACCGTCTTAAAGTCGGCAAACCTCGGTCGACCCATTCTTGCTCGCTTGAGGAAGGATGGTGTACTAACCTCTCAAACCGCTTCTTGAGTGCGGTCCAGTGCTAGCGCTTTTCTCGCCATATACTCATTCTTGAGAGTAATGCAGAGGTGGTGCCAAGAAAATGAAGTGCTGATCATTCTCCTCGGGCGTTGGTTGGGCGTCATTCATCCGCCAATCCCAATAGTCTGCTGGAGCCGTTTGGCTCAAGTACTATCTCGACATCGGATGCCCACGCGAGATAGTTACTGCCATCTTGGGCGACTCCTCGAACTCCGGTTCGTGATTCCGATCATCTATATGCGATAGATGGAATAAATAAGTTTACTTCGTAAACATGCATGGAATAATTTACTACGGTAAATAAATGGTACAATGAGTTCTCGTAATGTTTGAATTTTACGTAAATTTTCTATAAATTGTCTTTCGTTATTTCGATGATTAAAAGCAATTTAAACAATTACAATTAACCAAAAGCGATAAATAAATACGAAAATAATAATGGCATAAATAAATAAGCTTCAAATGCTAAAATAAATTCAAAATTCGGATTCCGATGCCCTTTTATGCTAGAATATAAATTTTCAACGAATTACGCAATTCACGAGGGTCTATGCAAGTTTTCGATTCGAGAGAAAATTACGCAATTTCTGATTTTCGAGGGTTTTCGCAAAATTCGGACCCATTCGTAATCGAGGACTTATCGGTAATTTTGAATTACCGAGACCTTCTGTAATTTTAAGAGTTTTTTCGCAAAATTCCATAACATCGGGGCTTTTTCAAAAATGCGGTCTCTCCCAATCGGCCCAATTTCTTTTAGCCGAGCGGCAGATGGGAGGCGGGCGGTGGGCGGCCGTGGCCGGGTGGTAGGTCGCACAGGAGACCGGGGCCACGGTCGGCGGTCTGGCGGCTCGGCGGGGCGCGGCAGCGCGGGCGCTGGCGCTTGGCGCGGATGGCGCGGCATGGGGCGGGCGGGCAGTGCCGAGCCAGGCAGGTGTCTTGTGGGCGGTCGGTGCATTGCAGGCGTGCGCAGCGGCTTTGGGCAGCGGCGGCGGCCGGTGAAGCCTGACGGCGGGCGGCGGCCAGGCGTGGAAGCGAGCATGGCGGCGGCGGCGAGATGCCACGGCGGGCTGGCGGCAAGCGGCACCGCGGCCGGGCAGTCGCGGCGATGCGCTTCGGTGGGCCTAGGTGCAGCGGCGCAATGGCCGAGACCGGCGGCAACGGCGCCATACGAAGCGCGGATGGTGGGGCCAAGGCGGCGGCGGTGCGGCGCTTGGTGCGGCCACTCCGGCGGCGCGCGCGTGCGGGAGGTCAGACGGGCATAGTGGCGCCATGCGGGCGGCGCAAGATGGGCAAAACCGGCGGCCTTGATGGTGGGCGGCGGCACCGACGGCGGCGGCCGTCGCGGCGCGGCGGTAGTGCCGGTGGTGGCGGTGTCGATGGGGGATTTTCTTTTTTTTCGTGATGATTTGTCCATGCGGGGAGAAAGCGAGAGAAAATAGGAAAATCATCTTGAAATTTTCCGTCTTCGCGATCATGCGGATCAAACAAAGCGCATAAAATTTCATTTCCATCTCGACGCAATCAACATCTACCCCGTTTCGCAATCTACCGATCGACATTGTGTCGGCGATTTCAGATCTGCTCGCGGTAGATTTGGGGCGGATTTGCATCGTTTCTAATCTACAGTGCAATCAACATCTACCCCGTTTCGTAATCTACCGATCGGCATTGTGCCGGCGACTTGAGTCTGCTCGGGTAGATTAGGCGGTTTGCACCGTGAAATTCAATCTAGAACGCGAAAAGAAAATTCAGATTCAAAAGCGATCTAGAAAATTCAATCGTGCTCGATGATTACCTTCGTTCACGGGCGTGGTCGTCTTCGATAACGTGTTGAGAAACCGACGGGCGACCAGTCCGATCGGGTTCTCTGCTTAGAACAAGAACGAATCAATCACAGAATCACAGAAGAATAGATGAACACAGAGAGGTATAGAGAGAACTCCCGGTCTTTCTTTATTGCTTTCATGCGTGTGTGTATACAATGGGGGTTGGCTCTATTTATCTTGGGTGGTGGGGTGCCCAATATGTCGGGACTCTCGGTCTACTAGGACTCTGAGTCTGCCAGGACTCTATCTGTAGGCCGGTTTCCTAACAGTATTCACCCGTACGATTAGAATACTGATCATGATAGGCGAGGTGCATGACCGATCAGAGGAAAATGTGCGGAATAGTCAAAAGATGTCATGGATCGATCACGGCCCGTAATCCACGTGGGGAGACAGGGACGCGTTTCCTGTTTCTTAGGCTAGGAAGACGCATCTATGCAGGCAGGCTCGGTAGGTAGAGGCAGAGCATTCAACGTACGCCAGTGGACTGGAAAACGACCTATCCGGGCATTAAGGCTACATAAAGAGTGGTCATGTGAACAGGGGTGTGATCGGTCCTGTTTTTGTATCTACTGTACTGTAGTAAAGCAACCTAGTCCGCTGACAAAAACATGACATCTTATCACATATGATTTATAGTTTATTCTGAACATATAAATACGATAGTCTTAAAATAACTAATCTGTAATCTTATTTTTAAAGCTATTTATCAGCATTCAATTCATTTACATAATATCAATATTCAATTCGTTTACATAAACATTTATGCTATCATAAAAAACCATAAATTACAGTCATAAACTATAAACTACAACAAAAAAACCCACCCAACGTCCTTGCAGTAATAGCCTCATGAGGGCACGGATTATCTGTATCTCTACTATTTCTAGGTGCATGTTAAGAAGACGCACTCACCTATGTGCAATAGGGTGTGTATGTAATCGATAAATAAGCTCCTAATTTGTAAAAAAACTTTGCAATCATTTGGAATTTGAAGTAAATCATATCTACTGTGCTCGGTGAAGGTGCAGAGTAATTCACCTCTTTTCTTTTAGGCTGTGATTAATGGCTTTTAATTATAGTTGATAGCTTTTATTCATGTTTTTTTGAGACAGTGTTGAACGATGGAACCGTCGACAAGGACGCACACACGATTTAGGACTGGAGAAGTCGTTTAGAGAAACAGCTTCGAGAAACCATCTTATTTATTTCGATTTGTGAAGATGCCTTTAATTTGTGCATGTAGTATGTAGAATTTTGGACGTTTGTTGCACTATATACCATAAAAATTCTAAATATAGCCATATACGCATAAAAATTCTATTTTTAGCCCCCGTTCCGACTGCGGGATCGGCCGGCGCTGACACGTGGTGAGTCGTGCGGTCCAAGATCGCACGATTGCACTGTAGCGCAAACGTGCGGTACCAGACCGTACGTCTCCACTGTAGCAACGCGAGCAAATAGCAACCAAAAAACTGCCGCCTAAATCGTGCTGCAGTGCAGTCATGCGGTCCCCGACCGCACGAGGTCCCGCGGTCGCAAAGGGGCTAGAAATGAAATTTTTGTACATAGAATGCTATATTTGAAAATTTTAAAGTATAGAGTGCTATAAATATCTAAAACTCTAGTATGTATACGTACCAAGTGGACGGAGTCTCGGGCGGCGAGAGTGACGATGTCGGCGCAGGAGACGACGAGGCCGCATGCCTTGTGCAGGAGGGCTCGGATGTCGTTGACGGCCTTGAACGCCGACGGGCGGAGCGTCAGGTTGGGCCCAGCCTCCTTCTCGCTTTGCTCGGTGGGCGTTCTGTCCAACAGGATGGAACCATCGCAACCCTGCGCCGCGCACGCACTCGACATCAGTTGAAGAGAAACAGCAGCACGTCCCAGCGACCGACTGCTGCTACTTCATTTCTAATATGCGGAGGCGTTTATGCAGATTCTCTATGCTTGTTTATGTTTCCAGAAAGAAGTTGTGCAGTTGCAAAAGCTTCTTCTGTGGATGTTTAATTAGCTTCATTCGTATACAGACAAAGGATGATGTTTACTTGGACGAAGCAGTCGTGGAAGTGGAGGCGGATGAGCGCGGCGGCGAGGCCGACGTCCTTCTGGATGGCCTCCCTGAGGAAGGCCTTCACAATGGACTCTGCACTGGGGCAGCTCTCCTTGTAGAAATCGAACGAGAGGCCCTTGGCCAGCGGCGGGTACTTGCCTGCCTCGGCGGCGGCAGGGGAGCATACCACGACGGCTAGAACTGACGCTGCCGCTATGAGCAACGAAGCTGCACTCGTACTAGGAGCCATCTCTCTCGCTTGTCCTATCGCTGCGAGGCTTGTCTAGTGCTCCGGCCAGGCTTGTGGAGACCTCGCGCCTGCCTTCATTTATAGCCCGAAAATTTATGAGAAGCCAGTCGCTGTGCAGCTTGAGCGATCGGTTTATAGCTAAGCTAGGTGGGTGAAAGGAAAAGGTTCCCTTCCTAACAGCTAGCTCAACTCGTGCCAGCCAAAGCTTAGGTATGTTAGTAATTGGAGGAAGAAAAGATACAGCATGCGTCCTTTTAGGTTTGCTATCTGTCGCTTTCGGTTTATGTTATAGTACCTATATTTTAAACGATATATCTTTTTTAAAATGATGTCTACAAGTTAATTATAGTAGATACTATATTGATTTTAGTTATATCAGTCAAAATCATATATGACTATCTCTTTTCATATCCTTTCTCGCACGAATTGTAGGATCGTCGGTGTCAGAGGGGGTGAATGATTGCAACGTCTAGCGAAAGTTTTTTCTCAAATTTTCTGCCTTCTAATCGATTAATCTGCAAAATTAAAAAACAGAAAACAGGAAAAAAAAAACAGGGCAATTTTTTTCTCGGCACTACAGCAGTACTGTATCAAGGCTGTAGCAGTTACTGTAGTGGTTACTGTAGGGCCGAAAAAAATTCCGATTGATCAGCAGAAACATCGTTTTTCTCTTAATCTAGCAATTGATTTTTAATTCAAACTAATTTATGAATGTAAGTAAAAAAAATATATAGAGAGATCAATGCATGAAGAATCCATAGAAATCAAAAAACGAGAAAAAAAGATAATATATGCGAATTAAAAAACTCACAAACTTTTATTAGAAAACGAAGATACTGTGCACATACATGTTCCGATGGATAACTTCACTTGATGCTTCACCTTGATGGCTCGGATCAGTTCTCATGAGCGGGAGTGCGACAACGTGTCTCCGCGTTGCGTGATTTCTTTCCGCGTGTGAGATGGCGATCAGCAAACCGAGACGACGAGATAAGGATGAGCCATCGCAATTTTTTTTCAAAACCGATCTGTAATCTTATTTCTGATTCATGATGGCTATAAAAGCATATACAATACAGATATTTAGAAAGATGTTTAGCAATAAAAAGTTAATTTTTTTTACCATATAGGATAGATAAGGTGCTTATTTTGAAGCATCGATGCTTAAATAAGCATTGATGTTTAGTAGGTGTTTATATGTATAACTATATCTATTAATAGATAATATAGCATCTAAGCACCCAAGGAAGAGATACTTACATTGGAGAAAATAACTTTTGCATGGGTGCTTAGTGATGTGACTATATTCTCTCTCTTCAAGTATTTATATATAAGCATCTTGCATTGTACATGCCCTAAAGTGTCTTTCTAATACCTCTAAACTCTAGCACGAAATTAGTCTCTTCAAAAACCACAGGGTTAGCCTCTAACTCCATCTCTTTTTATAGTCTAGGGCCCAAAACTTGGACTTAGCCTAAGCCCACGAGTTCTAATCTGTTCCAACACCAAAGGGACCTGAAACCCTTCCTAACGCGGGGTTTTCAAAATTTCAACTTTTCTAACGTGTCATGTGTCGAAGCCTCCTGGACCACACCTCCCGTAGCTTCTCCACGCATCATCCACCACGTGTCATAGCCTCCGGACCGCACTTCCGTAGTTCCAACACGTATCATACATCTCTGATCTCCATGCGCCCCAAACATGAGCCCAACCATCTCGTGACCTCCTTGACCGTCTGAACATCTGATCTCTCATACTAGTCCCGACCCTCCTCGTCACCGACCATGATCGCCTCCATGCTCAACCTGTACATGCAAAGACCAAAGAATATTTTTCCGGCACAAGTTCATCCCAACTTGACCAACATCAGTCCACGCACACACGCCAACACACCTCAAGTAACAGTAAGCAACATCATCAATTATTCAGCATAAGTGCTTTGAATGTGGCGAATACGGGTACTACACGATAAAATGCCAACAACAATAAAAAGTGCTTCAACTGTAACGAGTTTGGGCAGTTTCCTTTGGATTTCAAGAGCAAGAAGAAGGACGGGGAGGTGAAACTTGCCAAAGATGAAGAAGAAGACGATGGAGAGCTAGTACTTCTCTCCTCATATGTTGAAAAGGAGTCGATCATGGAGGAACTGAATGAGGAGAATGTAGTTCCAAAACTACGCACGAAAGAAGGAAGTTATGATCACACGGATCAATGGTACTTGGATAATGGAGCAAGTAACCACATGACAGGAGATCGCTCCGTGTTCCACAAGCTCGACGAGAAGGTTTGGGGCAAGGTCAAGTTTGGTGATGGCTCTACGATGGAGATAAAAGGCAAAGAGACGATGATGTTGCAATGCAAGAACGAAAAAAAAGTTGTTGACATAAATCTATTATATACCAATTCCATGCAACAACATACTAAGTCTCGGGCAGATGATAGAGAGAGGGTGCAAGGTGGTGCTGGAGGATGAGTTCTTGCGAGTGTATAACAAGAACAGAAATTTGTTGATGAAGGTAAAGATGGCTCCAAATCGGTTGTACAAGATTCTCACGAAAACTTGTAGACGGTTTGTGAGAAGAGCGATGCGGAGGAGCCAAAACATGGAGGACTTCATCAATAAGCGAAGGCATGGTTGTAATGAGCAAGTCAACGAGAAGCGAGGCGGCGAGCGGCATGGTCGTAACGAGGAGCGACCACGGTGAGCATGGCATGGTCGTAGCAAACGGCACATGAAGCGTGCACAGGTGTGTAGCCGACTTCGGACGAGCGCGCAAAGTGAAAGAAGCGAGCGGCTCGGTTGGTCGAGCGTTGGCTCGGGTGGTCGGCACCGACCACATACGATAGGTATAGTCGTCGTGGCGGGGGCTCGGGAGGAGCTCTCACAGAGCTGCGAAGGTAGTCGTAGATGGGCCCCGAGGTGGCGGGAGGAAGCACCGCATGGAGGCGGTGGTTGAAAGCAAACACACGATAGTGAGCGATTCTTTGGTGGAGGAAGCGGCGACAAGAAGGGTCAGGGAGGAAGGCGACCGGACTTACGGTACCGTGGGAGCAAGTGCTCTAGCCCAGGCAGGCATGAAAGGAAAAAGCAGCATCAAGAGAGATGGTCAACATAATCAAGAAGGAAAATCAAGATTAAGGAGGTGATTGTTAGAGTTGTAATCTTGTTTTCCGATCGTAGTCGTGGCCCTAGTCGTATAAGTTTGACCACAGTGGTATATGAGTCTAGGTCGTGGTCGTATGCAAGTTCGGGTTGTGGTCGTATACGAGTCCGCTCCACAATCGTAGTCGTGTTCGTGTTTGTTTCATAGTCGTAGCCGAGTGCAAGTAGTAATCATAACCGAGTCGGAGTCGTGGAGTAGGGTATAGGAGTTACGACCACGACAATCGAGCAGCCGACGTGGTCGTAAGGAGTTACGACCACGGTGACAGGAGGAGGGCGTCCGCAAGAGCAGCCGACGTGGTCATAAGGAGTTACGACCACGGTGACAGGAGGAGGGCGTCCGCAAGAACAGCAGACGTGGTCGTAAGGAGTTACGACCACGGTCGTGAAGCGAGAAGACGTGGTCGTAAGTCGTTACGACCACAATGGGGAGACATGGTTGTAAGTCGTTACGACCATAGCGGTCAACAGAATCACTACGTGGTCATAAGAAGCTACGACTATGGTGATTGACCGTGGTCGAAGGAAGTGCATTGCAGCGGCAGTGATCATGGTCGTAACTTCTGCTGAAGTTACGACTACGTGGTCGAAGCAGCAAGGCGTGATCGGAGAGATCACAGTGTGGTTGTAACGACTGTCTGTGTGGTCGGAGGTAGGGGTGGATATCGAGCCAACTCCTCGTCTTATCGAGCTTTTCCTAAAATTGGTATAGTTTGATTTAATATCATTTTACGTATAATTTGAAAAGCATTTTTAGAAACGAGCTAACGAGCCGAGCCGAGCTAGAGCAAAATTCAAATTCATTTGAAATCAACTCATTTTAATGTTTAACCAATTAACAAGTATAATTGAAGCAATTTTGAACCGAGCCAACGAGCCCCACTAACGAGTTTTTTTCCACCCCTAATCGGAGGACTGATAGAGCGGTCGTAGAATCACTGCGTGGTCGTAAGAAGCTACGACTATGGTGATTGACTATGGTCGAAGGAAGTGCAGCGCAACGGTAGTGAACGTGGTCGTAACTTATGGTGAAGTTACGACTGCGTGGTCGAAGCAGCAAGTCGTGATCGGAGAGATTACAGTGTGGTCATAACGACTGTCTGTGTGGTCGGATGACCGACAGAGCGGTCGTAGCAACACAGAAGGTGGTCGCAACCACTACATGGTTGTCGTACGGCTACCGAAGGTCGTCGTATCGATCAGAATGTGGTCGTACGGCTACAGGAGGTGGTTATAGCGGGCAGAACGTGGTCGAACGGCTACAGAAGGTGGTCGTAGCGGCCCGAACGTGATCGTAAAGATAATGGCGCAGTCATAAAGGCTGTAACAATGACAACTACAAGGAAAGAAAAATGTCGAAATATCTTCTCAGGACAAGTTCTCACTAACTTCGCTTGGCACTCGTGAGAAAGTGCCTTTGTTCGATAGCATACTTTTGTTCCATCGGTAGCACATCCGTTGATCAATAAGGAAGTCATTGTTTCATACAAAGATTCGAGCGGTAGTAATTAACCGGCCGGTTTTAACCGGTTTCGGTTATGTTACCTCGCCCACCTCCTTCTCAACAACACTTGTTTAGCTTAGTTGCAGTTTGATTCCATCCGCCTCACCTTTTCTTTCCCGGCTTAGGCGTGAAGTTGGCGAGTTGCAGCTTTTTGGTCTGTGAAATGGAAAGGCGGTGTCCCTAGCTCCACTTGTGAAAGAGAAATCACCTAGACTTTGCTTTTACACATGGCGACTTGACTTTTGTATCAATTTAGGTACACACCAACGCAGATCTAAGAGCGTGTTCAAATCTGCTTCTTCTGCCTAGAAAGATCGAAAGCTGAATTAAACACCTCGGCTTTTGCAAACGGCTTCCAAAAATGGCTTCTCCAAGCCGCTTCCAAAAGCCATCGGTTGGCCTCCATTGTGTCAGCGGAACTCGTCTAGTGGCTAGGACTGGGTCTTCAGGTGACGTCCAGCGCATGCCTCCTGACTCCGCAGAGCACGCACGGCCGCGCCCACGACTCCGCACGGCGCGCCCGTCCGCGCACCAGCGCATGCGTCCGCATAGCTAGGATCGGCCAACGGCCTCCTGTTGTAACATGCATATGTACACCATTCAGAGATCAATACAAGTGCGGTTGATCCACTATTGTCTCTCCCTTCTACATGGTATCAGACGCCACGGTTCTTCTCGAGAATCCCTTCCCCACTGCTTCCGCAACAATGGCGCCCTCCCCCACCCACTCCGCGTCCTCCTCCATAGACGACGTTCCCGTCGATCCCGCTCCTGCCGCCGTTCTCCAAGCGGTCACCATCCGATCCCACGTCCCGATCACCCTCGACCTCGACGAGGGCAACTACGGGCAGTGGAGATGCTTCTTCGACTCGGCCCTCGGCAAGTTCGGCCTCGAGGGCCACGTTCGTTCGCCAACCCCGTCCAAGGAGCGCGACGGCGAGTGGCGCATGGTTGACTCTTGCGTTGTCAACTGGATCCTCACCACTGTCTCCAAAGGCGTCTTCGACATCGTCCGCCGGCAGCGCAACACCGCCTTCTCTCTGTGGCACGCCATCGAGAGCCTCTTCCTCGACAACGAGATGCAGCGCGCGGTGTATCTCGAAGCTGAACTACGCTCCACGCAGCAAGGCGACCTGTCGATCAACGATTACTGCACCAAGCTGAAAAGGCTCGCCGATCAGCTCCGTGACATTGGCCAACCTGTCTCCGAGCCGAGTCAGGTGCTGAACCTCCTTCGCGGCCTCAACCCCCGCTACCGCTACGTCAAGCCAGTCATCACCTCCAAATTTCCCCCACACACCTTCATGAGCGCGCGCTCCTTCCTCATCTTGGAGGAACTAAGTGCCCAGCACGACGCCAATGTCGAAGCCGGGCAAGCCCTCGCCGCCACTCATGGTGACCGGTCCGGCGGATTCTCTCCCGCCACCACTGACGGCTCCTCAGCCTCCAACACGTCACGCACCAACAACCGCTTCAACAACGGCGGCGGCAACAACAGATCCAATAGGAAGCGCGGTCGTGGAAACGGCGGCACACCCTCCCGCTCCACCAACCAGGGCGCGCCGTGGGCAGCAGGCTACAACCCGTGGCAAGGCATGGTGCAAGCCTGGCCTATGCCCTTCCGCGCACCTGGGGTAGGCATTCTGGGACCGCGTCCTCCGTTTCAGCCACAGCAGGCGATGACGGCGGCGCATGCTCCCACCGCACCTCCTCTCGGCGGGCACAACAACGTCTTCGACACTGGGGCTCTCTACGCCGCTCTGCAGTCCGCCGGTGCCCCGCCTCCTCCACCGAGCGCGTCCGAATGGTACCTCGACACTGGTGCCACGTCTCACATGTCGTCTTCCCCTGGTAACTTTCCACCTTCATCTCTTCAACCCTCTTCATCGGTCATCACGGTGGGGAACGGTGCTCGCATGCCAGTTACGCATCAAGCCCGAACTCTCATCCCCACTGCTACTTCCTCTCTTCAATTGAACAATATTCTTGTTTCGCCTCCTCTGATCAAGAATTTGATCTCCGTTCGTCGCCTTACTCGTGACAATAATGTTTCCATTGAATTTGACCCTATTGGTTTTTCCATCAAGGATCTTCATACCAGGGCGGAGATGCTCCGATGTGAGAGCAATGGCGATCTCTACCCCCTTCGGCTACCACCACAACAGGCCCTTGCGGCAAGTTCAGAGGTGTCCCTTTGGCATCAGCGGCTTGGGCATCCCGGTTCTCCTGCCCAAACTCAAGTCCTTCAGCATTTTCATTTTCAGCGTCATAAGACTGATCGACATGCTTGTGCTTCCTGTCGCTTAGGCAAGCATGTGCGACAGCCCTTCGGCAACTCTCTCAGCCAAACTTTTTTCCCTTTTCAGTTAGTACATTCTGACGTTTGGACATCTCCTGTAACCAGTTATTCAGGCTATCAGTACTATGTTGTTTTTCTTGATGATTACACACATTATCTTTGGACGTATCCATTGCGTCAAAAGTCTGACGTTCTTCCCACTATTCGTGCGTTCATGGCTTATGTGTACACACAATTCAGGCTACCCATTCTAGCCTTCCAAACTGATAATGGCCGAGAATTTGATAACACCGCCCTGCGTCTTCTCTTCTCCGCCCACGGTGTTCAGCTCCGACTCTCCTGCCCCTACACGTCGCAGCAAAATGGCAAGGCCGAGCGCGTTCTTCGAACACTTAACGGCGCCGCACTGCGATCCACATGCGGCACGGCTGAGTTACGGGCGAGGCACTCGCCACGGCGACTCACCTCATCAATCGCCGCCCCTGCCGCGCCACGAGTCCTGCGACGCCGTTCGCCCTAATCTTCGGCGTGGCGCCACGCTACGACGAGCTCCTAGTGTTCGGTTGCCGGTGCTACCCTAACCTTACGGCCACGACACGCCACAAGCTTGACGCTCGCTCGACGCCATGTGTGTTCATCGGCTACCCTGCCGACCATCGCGGGTACCGCTGCTACGACATCGCGACACGGCGCGTGATCACGTCGCGGCATGTCATTTTCGACGAATCGGTCTTCCCGTTCCGCGGTGACCACGACGCCAACGCCGCTGTTCCACGACGACCCGTGCTGTACGACGACATACAATCTCCACATCCCCATCACAGTACGAGAGCTGCCCCCGCGTCTCCATTGCCGGCGTCCACACTGCCGCTAGCCGCAGATCTGCCTCCACATCCGCGACGCGCACGCACGCCGCGCCATCAGCCTCCACCGCCTGCGTCGCAGCTGCCACAACACGACGTCGCTACAGGCACGGCATCAGTAGCAAGCGCGCCCGACGACACCACCTCAGCTGGGCACATAGGTCATCCCATGGTGACTCGGGCGCGCGCAGGAATCCACAAGCCAAACCCGAAGTACGCGATGGCAGCAACTGCGTCGCTCTCGCCACTTCCACGCAGCGCCCGTGGTGCTCTCAAGGACCCCAACTGGTATGAGGCTATGCAACGCGAGTTCGATGCCCTGCAGGCAAACAAGACATGGCGGCTCGTACCTCGTCCACCGGGGGCGCGCATCATCACCGGCAAGTGGGTTTTCAAGCACAAGACGAACTCCGACGGCTCTCTCGAGCGCTACAAAGCTCGATGGGTCGTCCGGGGGTTCAATCAACGCCCGGGTGTCGACTTCGGCGACACATTCTCACCGGTGGTTAAACCCGCCACGATCCGAACGGTACTGACCCTTGTGTCCACACACCGGTGGCCGGCTCATCAACTCGATGTCTCCAACGCCTTTTTGCACGGCAACATTCAGGAGCAAGTCTACTGCCAACAACCCACCGGCTTCGTCGACCAACGCCGACCAGATGATGTATGTCTT
>JAYGGG010000535.1:0-67074 GCA_036346245.1 Bonia amplexicaulis | reverse complement strand
GACCCCTATTTTCAACTCTGGTAAGAAAGGTCGACTCTGTAATGTATAAGGTCGATCTTAAGGTGGTTTATAACCCCCTATTTTCATACACTCCGAATACCCTTGTAGCAACATAGAAGTAAGAAAACTAAGCAAGGAGGCCACATGAATGAGAAAGAAGGGTTGGCTGCGATGCATCGCTGCAGCAGGAGGCAGGCAGAGATGGTGATGCCTCAGAAAGTCGCTCCATTGCCCACGGGGTGTTTTCATTGCCTGACAGCATGCATTGCAGGGGCAGGGGGGAAAGAGAAAAAAAGGCTCTTTTTACCAGCTGTAAGGCAGAGTGTGCAGTGTAAGACCTGCATTAGTTAGTGGATGAAGCCAGAAGACTCAACTTTAGGGTTTAGGGGTTAAGGGAGCCGGTGGATGTAACGATACCATCATTATTGTATCCGAGAAAGTAATGGTATTTTGGCGCGTGTTTGTTCCCTTTTGTGAAAGAGCATCGTGGCACATTTGTAACCTTCTGGTAGCTCTTACCTTGACTAGTGCTACGCTACCATGTGATCGAAGTAAAAGAGACGAAAATTCGTAAGAGGAGATCATCTGAAAAGTGAGGATCCGTATGTATTTCCGAAAAAAGCAAATGGTTTTTTCGTATAAAATCAAAGATTTATATGTAATTTTGAAAAATCGCGGGTGCTTTCCTGCAAAAAGAGGGTCTTCATTGATATGCAGAGGACCTGTATGTAATTTCGGAGAATTGGAGGGGTTTTCGGGGGGAAACATGATAGGGGTCTTTTTGCAATAATCAAGGACCTGAATGTGATTTTGAAAATTCGGAGGGATTATTTGTAAAAACGTTGGCGTGGAGGGCTCCCTAGGAACGCTCCCCCCCGGGTGTAATGGCGAAGCACTAGTGGTGAAGCCAGATACCAAGAATTAATGGAGTTAGTGTTTGTCAGAGTGCCTTCGTTGAAGAAGAACATGGGATTAATGGTTGTTTATCTTTTATGTCAACTTGGTCGTCATGCAAGTAGTGAGTGAATCTACTGAATTCACAAGTGCTAAATATGACATTCTATTAGAGTAAATTTCACAAAACTACACTAACTCTAATAAAATTATCATAATGCCATATTTTCAAGCATCAATTTCACAAAACCATACTTCTATATAACGTTCCATAAGGAATGATAGGTATTCTACGAATCTAAATACGCTTCATTATCAAGTTTATGCATTTGCCAAGAATAGTTATTTTAGGAAGCATTAACTACATCATTTGCTGAAAGAAAAATGTTCACATGCCACAACTTCTTTTAGATAACTCACTCCTTAAGAACTTGCATCAACATGACCTTTACTTTCTAACACTGGCCTTTTGTTTGGCTCTTCAATTGAACCTTCCTTTGTGGTGTGCTCCACCAAGTGTAAGAAATATCAAGCTCAACCAATTCTCCCCCCAACTAATACACTGGTTAAAAGTCACGTCCCCATTGCTAATCTTTAGGTAATTATTGATACAAAGTACTAATCTCCTGCATCTTGTACACTAATACCATCCCTATGCAACACTTGTCGCTCTTCCAACAGCACACAGTGATGCATCCTTTCCCTCAACATGCACAATTATTACCAAAAGGACACAGTGTACTTATCAATCATGGTTGACAAGAGCTTTCTTTACAGATCATCTCTTCTTTCACATTACTGTGGAATGCGATGAAACCCAACCCAAAACAATGGCATGTTCTTGTTTGCTCACTAATAATGGAAGCACTGTGACAGTTGGGATTGCCCTAATTCATCACAAGGTGTGCCATTTGTGGAATCAAGCAAGTGATAAGCTGGTTGCAATGTAACAGGAAAAAAGTTGCCTTGGATTCTCCCTGTTAAAAGGGAGGGGAAGAGGGGGGAAACATTGTCTCGGAACTGAATGAATGGCACTGAAAGTTCGCAGCTCCAGCAGAACTGATCAAGAAAGCCACAGGGCACACATATGCACGCATACACAAAATGCAATCTGATTCCATTTCTCAAGAACAGAAGAATAGGTTACAGAAGTCACATCCACTCCACAAGGTTTGTTACAAACCAATGTAACCCATACAAGTCAGGTGCAGTGCAGCTGAGTGAAACACCACTCCCCACTGATCACACATCCACTTGCAGAAAAAAAAATGGCTCTATAAACAGTGGCTAAACCCTCAACCTTCAGTGTTACTACTTGTTTTGCAACTTCTCTGCCTGATTCAGCAGCATCTCACCACCTGCAGTGCAATGCAATGCAACCTGGCATCCACAATGTCATCACATCAAATAGTAAACTCTGGAGTAAAGTTCACAGGAAATGTTCACCATTTGGGCACTGGCATTGGGGCTCAACTCAAGCTCTCCTCTCCATAGGAAAGCTCAGCCCTTTCGTTTGTTCATTTTCCCCCTCACAAACCAAACCAATCCAATCCAACAGCCTTGCCAATGCCAGCCATGGCAATGGCTCAAAGAACATAATTTTTTTTGGAAACATGTAAGTGAAAAAAAGGAGGAGAAGGGGGGAAAAGGGAAGATCTAAACCAAGCACCCCCCTAGACATCTGGCTAAAAATTGTGTCCCCCCGGTGGTGCTAGCTTCTCAACGGATGCCCGGCAACTCCAGCCTGATCCGCTTATTCCTCGCTGCCACCGCCTCCGCGAAGGCGGCGGTGTCAGTAACATCATCAACAAGAACAGAATCATATGTACTAGTGGCAACTTCATTGGAGCCTGAACATGGCAATGATCTCTTGTTGCTCCTGTTCAAGTCCCCAACCATCATACTGTAGCAGGCATGTACATGCTCCTGATCAGGAAACAAACCACACCAATTAGTATACCGAGTTGATCACATTAATATGATTAAAATGTACCAAAGTTGATCACATTAATATGATCAAAATGCTCAGTTCATCCAAATAGAACATAATATGATCAAAATGCTAATAAGTATTAATCTATGCAAGCAAGTGACTAACCTTTTCAATGAGACAAGATGGGGATAGATTGGTCATCTTGGACTCCAATGCTTCTTTGGTCAGTAAAGCTCCGTAGGATGCAGCCAAGATTGCAGCTGCAGTCACAGTGGATGGCCTGTAATCCAGCACACTACGAGCTGCATAAACACAGCAAAAATCAATCAGAGCAATGCAAGAAAGATCACCGGACGTTAGAAAAGAAAAAAAAGAAGTGATTTTGATGTGTAGAGTGTAGACAGATAGGAACCTTCAGCTGTGGCGAAGATGAAACCGATGGCCTTGAGGGCGACACGAGCGGCGTCATGGCCGCCGCCGTCGTGCCGGTGGAGCCGGGAGGAGAAGCAAGGGAGGTAGTCGAAGGGCGTGACGGCGCCCATGCGCCAGCCGAGCGTGGACAGCACGAGCAGCTCCATCCGGCGGATGGAGGCCAAGCAGAACTCGTAGCCGCTGCCGGCGTCGAACTCCGACAGCGCCGGCGCGCGGTACTCCTCCATCTTGGCCGCGACGGACACGCAGGCGATTGACAGCAGCCGCGCCGCCCACGGCATCGCCGCCCTCTGGACATCCAATGCACGCACACAACCACATCATCCGCGCGTTCCCATGAAACAGAGGGGCTAAAAAAGGCGTGATTTTTACGGTGGTGTGATTACATCGACGCGTCGCCGGAGGCAGAAGCGGTCGAAGTAGGCGATCGCCAGGTACGCCGTGCGGTGGCCGAACCCAAAGCATCCCCGCGTCTGCAAATGCAATCGAATGCCATTCTAATGGCGTGAGTGATCGGTCAATCCTTGCATCAAGAAACTAATCGAGAGAGAAGCATGTGTTCTAGGCTTCTATATGTATGGTGTGCTCAGTGCTCACTTCAAGGATCCATTTGACGGCGGCGAGCCGCTCTTGCCGGAACCAGTCCTCGGAGGCGGCGGACGAGTAGTCGCCGTCGCCGCCGTCAGCGTCGGCGTCGGCGCCGGAGTCGGAAGAGGAGCAGAAGCTGGTCTCCTTGGAGACCAACTGCTCCATGTACTCATTGTCGTCATCCTCATCGTCGACGGTGGAGCCGGTGTAGAACAAGAAGAGCTCCCCGTCGTCGATGACGCCGCCCCCAAGATCGGCGCCGTCTTCCTGGCAAGTTAGCGAGAAGGCGCACGCCGAGCAGTCCTCTGCTTCCCCCATCGGCACCCTCTTGCTTCGCCTCTCGTTACTACTATATCAGTTAGTTACAGTGCCACCGATGCATCAAGCAAGAACGATGAGAGAGGCGCGTGCTCTGATGGCACGGTGGTCGGCGGCGGCGGCCGGAGTGGGAGAGTGGGAGTGGGGGCGAGAGTGAGAAGACAAGGGAGCATCCTCCCCTCTATTTAAGTGGCTCTCGTTTCATTAAACTTCTTTTCTTTACCGCTCTTTTTCCCATTTTTTACATGTGCCATTTGCGTTCTTGGCAAGCTATTGACAGTTCTGGTGAATTCTTGCCTGTGATGGTTAAATCCAACTGAGTCTAGTACACCGGTATGCCTCGGCGTATCTGAATTGCATCCATGTATTTATGCATCTGTCAAGAATTTAATGGATCATTTACTCAGCCAAGATAGAGCATTGGTTAACATTATACATACTGTCAATCATGTATTTATGCATCTGTTAAACGATTCAGGGTGCTTATTTGGACTTAAACTTCTAGCTTCTTAATTTCGTCTTTTTCTGATTTTCTTTGCTTTTTTGTATTTCATTTTTTCACTCATTTTTGTTTACATTGTCCGTGACGCTATTACATTTTTTATTTTTAAAAAATTAATTACGTTCAAAAAAATATCAGTAGCTATAATGTAAAAACTGTCACAGTACAAAAAAAAAAGATAGAAACTTGAGCTTCCAAATCCAAATGAGCATCCTTACAGTGGTGTTCCTACTTTTTCTAGTTACCAATCAGTCACCTGATACGATGAACAAAACGCTATGTTGAATCGATAACTTTGTAGGTTGCAACTGAGCTAAGCTCGGTAAAAAAGGGTTTTGGTTATACTGCAAAAAGTAAATATGAACAACATTCGGTATACTATATATACAGAAATGATCTAAAAATAGGTATACTAAGCCGTATATATAGAATGCGTGCCCTTCCTGTCACCGTAAAATCGGTCTGGCTAGGCAGCATAATCACCCAACCGTGTAATCACTACTGCCAGTTTATCTTTCTTAGAACATTGGTTAACAGTATGCATTATGCATCCATACACTCCGGGCCTGTTTGCCAACGGCTGTGATTTATGACTTTTGGTTGAAAATTTTGAATTTTGACATCGTCTTGAGAAAATATTCCGTTTGAAAATTAGTTACTGTAGCAAAAGTCAAAAGTCACCAGATTTAGAGGAAAAGAACAGGCCCTCCATCTGACAAGGCATGCTTGCTCCTAACATTTTTCACACACAACAAAATTGTTATTACATTGTAGCCAAACCCTAGAATCCCTAATGATCTGAAAAAGGAAGGCTCCAGACTACATATTAAAAAAGGGATTTGGTGAGAGGGTAATCTCGACCTGTCAACCATCTACTAGCGTGCATCATCTCCCCTAAAATTCTTAATGCAGCCAAGAAAATATTACATTGCACCAGGTTAGGCCACTAATCCTTGTGGGCCCGGCCTGGCCGGGCCCACAATCCATGAGAAAAACAAACCCATTTTGTGACTGAGCAGAGACATGATACAAGACACACCATGGTATCCGCTCAAGAATCATGCAGCTGCTCTACAGCATCTCGTAACATAATGCTGCCTACTAACAGACTTCACAATTAATCTCGACACTCGACTGATTTAACCTTGTGCAGGCAAAATCACAGATTTTTTTTTACCATGGAATTAATCTTGCAATATCAATACACATTTTCTTGCTTGTGAACTAGGACGAGCTGTCTGCAAAGTCTCTATCGTATTCAGTTATTAATACTGGGGGCTCTGCATGCCTGTATACATACATACATACGTATACACATACGTACGTACATACGTATATACATACATACATACGCGTGTGTGTGTGTGAGAGCTCACATGAGACGAGGTTAGAAATGGCGGACAGTGAACAGAACGCGCAATTCAAGGGCCAGTGTTTTGGAGTACCGAAACAGTGCCAGTCCTACACGCCAAGATGCAATTTAGTAGCAACCAACCCCAATCACTGGCCATTTGAAAAACAAAGGAAAAGGCCAAGATTTGGACTGAACTCACTGAGATCAAGGAGGCAATGGACCACACCGGTCTCTCATCCTTGCAGCTGCGTTAGGTGATTCAGACAAGACGACGAGCGACGAGTTGCGTCTGAAAACAAAAAGGATGGATGCAGCACACAAGGTTAGATCGTCAGGATCAGAAATGTCAAGTTTTCAGATGCAGGGCCTCTAGAAAAAAGATTTAAGTTTCAGATGGGGAAATGAAAAATAAACGCGATTCTTGGGAGTTTGATGTCGGACCTGGATTGTTTGACGATTCTTTTTGATGGACTGAAACACCAAAATCTTCAGATATGATATAATAACGCGTTGTTTAAATTGTATCAAGAATCAGATTCACAAATGGAATTTAAAGATGCAAGAGCAACAGGTTCTGAATAAGTTTCACTGAACATGGACATATGGCATCCATGAAATGGTAATACCTCGGCTCGATCATTTGATCATTTTACTTTTAGCATCTAAGACTGTTCATCAGAAATCAATTGCAGCTGAATGATCTGAAGAACACCACAGCAAAAAAAAAAAAAAGTAGAAACTTCTCCAGGAATTGAAAACTTCACAATTGCCATGTTGATCTACTGTGACCGACGGTCTTGCATGTGGAACCGGCGCACTGCATTTAAGATTGTACAAGCCATTCCGTCCAACAAATTCTGCAATGGGCAAGTGTTCGTAGTACAAAGTACGAACATGTCCTCCTATTTGAATTATAAATTTCCTCCAAGGTGATATATCTAGTGTGAAAGGAGACTTGTGTATTAAGGTGTGAAAGACAGACATGATCAAATGGCCGCCCGGTATGGCACGGCACGGGTCCAAATACCACATAGGTTCAGATAGTGTATGGTCCGATTAGGCCCAGCACGGCTGGCCCGAATAAATTACTATGTCGACACACATGTCTGCTCTCCAACCTAGATACAGCATGGAGAGAGGTCTGACCGTGCCAGGCTGGCTCGGGCACACTTAGCCCAATAGGCCACTAATGGCTCGTTGAGCACGCTCGTAAGTATTTTATTACCAGTCATAAGTAATTTTACTATCAATCACAAGTAATTTTACGGACAAATCACTTATCCATCTTTAGAAAAGTGCAGAAACCCTAACACAAGTAACTTTACTATTAACCGCAAGAAATTTTACTACACTACCACATGAGAGTTACTATGTGTGCTGTATCGGGCCAGCCCACCGTGTCGGTCCAAGCACGACACACCTAGTCGGGCCGGGCTGGCACGATCTGTTTACTATTCGTGCCATACCATGCCTGGGCAGAGCCAATAGTACCGTACCTCGAGCCGGCACGGTTGGCTCGACTCATTTGGCCAAGTCTAGTGAAAGACAATCTTAGCATTTAGATCTAGCACTTAATGTTCAGATCGAGGTGGGTAGGAGACCCAATCCACTTACAGAATTTTGCAAAACCCTCTAGACTAAAAATTTATCGCATAAGTGGATTACACCAGCAGCTATGTGTCACAAATCAAACAACCCAGGACACATCATATCAAGTTTACTACAGTCCCCTGCAAAACCCAGCCTTGAATTCAGGTTCCCGTCCCGGTCCCACAAGAGAAGAGGAAAGAGAGAGAAAGAGAGAGGCCATCATCTGTACACCCTAGTATTGCATGCAGCATTCAAGAATCAAGCCACAAGTGTTGACATAACCCTCATCAGTCTTTCAAATTAGTAGGCAAACCTAACGCACATGAGATTATAAGAAGATAAGAGCAGCAACTACCAAGTAAACCAGAACCAGAGAGTCCTTCCAAGCTGCCCCCACTTTGATGAAGCAAGGCTTCAGAAACTATAGTGATGCCATCTACCATGCCACTTAAGATCTTTCCCCACTCACCAATGTCTTCTTTGACCAATGCCTCAAGCTTTTGCATCGAACCACAACAAGATGATAAATAAATGAAGCCTAGGTTTGGTCATGTCAATGTCCCGAGGGCCCTTCTCCCCATCTCCCTATTTCAATGAAAACAGGGGACTCTGCCAATCACTAGGGGACACAATGAGCCTTTGCTTGTAAGAATGAAGTAAGCAAAAGTGGGCATTAGGAGGTTTTGTCCACTAACCCACTGAAGTCACACAGTGGCTAAACTCAGCTAGTGGCAAACTTGAGCATGCTAGTTGCAGCATTAGCTTAGCTTAGCCTTTTTTGAGTCACCAAAACACCAATGATATTATAGTATGAACCATGATATGGAGCTAAGCAGAAGGAGCAATATCTTGTACTACCCCTATTTGATACCTTCTGTTTCCAGGCCTATTTGGTTTCAGTCTTGCTGCCCAAAGAACAAACAATTGCTTCTGAATCATCCAAGGAAAGCCTAGCACCGCCTCTGCTGCTTATAGCAGTACACATAGTACCATTGCGTTGTAATGGGCAACAAGACCGCAAGGACAGGTTGATTGGATAGCTCAGGACAGATTCTGTGCCGCCCTTGCTACAAAGATTTTAGAGCACGAGTTCAGATGCAATTTGAATGGCAATTGCAACTATTATTAGTAACTATATGTGGTTTATTTAGCTTATATAAAATCTTCTCCAGCTCGTAATAGTATAGAAGCACCGCTCTTACATGTTTCGTTGAATCGAACCCATGGATGAGAACATTGAATCGAACCCACTTGCAGTGATTTATGAACAATTTTCGCCGATTCTTAATCGACATTCCCATTATTCACTCTTATACTATGAACAATGAAAAGCATTTAAATATTTGAAAATTTCGCTAAGTTCTGCCAGAACCCATCAACATCACCTATCAGACAGTAGCCGGTCTGGTATCGGTTTTATAAACCCTGCTGCAACCATCTAAAATGAAAGCCGTGTAGGCCCATGGGAGCTTTAGGTATGCACTTGTCTTGCCATCATTTGATGAAAAGCTGGATAAGTCCTTGCACGTAGGTTAAGATTATCAGCCAAGCTTTATGCCAACCCAATCAGATTAAAGTGGCTAACCAAAGTCTGATCTTTTACAAAGTTTAGCCTAATAATAAGATAGCTTCCCGATGTTTGACCGTAATAAGGGTTCAGCAACACCAAGAAGAGCACATGCACATGCACGCAAGCACGCACGCGATGCACTTGTCTTTTGTTTCACAAGAAATGTTCTAATACACATGTACACTTGTATGCTGGTCAGTAGATGAGATAATGCACCAAAATGCAAAGGGAAAGACAGCCAAAGAATAGTAGAAAAGGACTTCCTGTCTCAGAAAGCAAATATGAAAGAGTAACATGATAATGTAGTAAATAAATGTTGACAAGATAGTTATACAAAGCATAGTACGAGGGACCACTACACTATTTTGTAGTGGTCTTACCATTTTTTGCTGCAACTTCTTATATTATATCACATATGTGATATATTATGTGTACACTTGTTTGCCATTCTGCTTTGGTGATAGGACCAAGGACCAAGATGCGGCATTTATCTGTACAGAGTTAATTCCAAAATTTTCCTTTGAGGCATATGGCAAATGGAAGAATCAAGTACAACGGTGTAATAGATAACAACCATAGTAAATACAAATTTTACGCAAAACATACTTGCTTCTATAATTTCCTCTCTAACAAGAGTAATACTAATCTTAAAGTAAATGAAGAGGTAGGTAACATCTATCCATCATTCATTATACTTTAAAAATTATGTAAATCACTATTGAGGAAAACATAGGAGCACCTCCTGCTCTAAAATCATTGGATAAATTGATTTGGTTACAATCTTTGAAGACACAATAGTTGGTACAGGAGATGAGACCAATCAGAATACTGTAATCACATGGAAGTTGTAAACCTTCAGCTATGTGTCTGCTGTCTGATATCAGTGGAAACCTGCTGGCAAGTGATGGTTTGCCTCATCACTATACAAATTTCAGACAGGTTTGAAGAGTAGGGAGGACTTACAGATACACCAGGAATTGAGTCAAGAATATAATGTATGGTAATTGTAAGGATATGGAAAAAGTCTGAATAAACCAGAGTCATACTGGATAGAAACACTAATTATCCGAAGCAAGTTTCGCTTATGCCATGGTTTGTGAGGCCCAACAATGAAGGAATCTCTGCTGGCTTTCTGGCACTACAAACAAAACAATATTAAGCATATGTGTCAGTATAAAACCAGCAATCAAATGTTACCATATGCAGAAAATTTTGTGACTGCACAAAATTAAATCACAAAATCAAAGATTCTCTTACAATAAGTATGGATTTCAGTCAAACAATGAGTTCAGTTTCCATCATCATTGTCTTAAAGCTGGTAGACTTCTATTTGATCTCTGAAATAAAGGTCATCAACAGTTCACTGAATTAGTGCACTAAAGGATGAACAGGACATGACATGAACTAATGGAGTAACTGCACACATAGAAACAAGTGGTCACATTGAATTAAACATTATCCTAACAAAGGAGCTCTTATATCCTAACAAGTGGTCACAATGTTTTCATTTGCTAAACTACTTATAGCGTGCACTATAGCTACAAAGACAATAAAGCAGCCCACAAAGAAATTGACATAAACCTCTCCTTAGTGAGCTATGGCTGGCAGATGCAGTGTCCGCTCTCTCGGCTTGGCTGGCTGGCAGATGGAGTGTTCACTATCTCGGTACAGAACTTTGGTAGTAGCGAAAAGAAGTGTTCATGCAAGTTTGTACCACTTGATAGAATCTGGAAATGACAGCTTTGACAACAATGAGCAGTATAAAGATCATTTTTCTTCTGAGCCTTGTGCTTTGTGCTTTCCAAAATTTGGAGTTCTGATTCACTGAATGGGCTTCCGCATATCAGGCAGAGAACCTCAGAGAAAGTAGACTCATCACTATCAACATTCTGGAACTTGGGACGTAGACGTGACGGCAGGAAATCGTGACAGCCATTTGCTGAGGACTTGTTAAAAGAGAATGGCTTCAGCTTTTGTGCTGTTCTTACAATGGTATGCTCTCGAGAAGGATTTTCTTCCTGTAAATGGAAATAATAGTGTGTAAAGATTATGACTTGTGCTGCCCTCCAAGCAATTTCCAAAAGAAACCACTGAACAAGAACATAGTTTGAGATTCAGTTCAATTCGGAATGGGGGAATTCAAGGCTGGTATGTACGTGTCATCCAATCTTACTTACCCGTAGTCGTGCAACAAAAGATGCAAATAAGCTGTTGATGCCACTGCAAGGCCTCTCAAGAAGTTGGTGCATCTTTAAACTAAGCAGACAACCAGTTAGGATAAATAACATGGCTAGCACACTTACAAAAAAGTGAATGTTTTCCTCCTACCAATCAAGTTCACAGAGTAGGCTAAGCTCTTGGACCAGGCAATCACGGAGTGGCCATGACAGGTACTTCCCACCGTGTATCAACATATTGGACATCAGCTGGTAAAGAATAACCATGTCCATGGAGATAGTTAGCAATTCAATCATGCTCTTTGGGTTCTCTTATGCTGTCTCCAAGAACTATCAATCAGTGACCACGTCACCAGAGAAAACAGCATCAGCTATATACCTTCACGGTTGCAGATGGCACATGACATGCTATTGCAGAAGCACATGATCCCAGCATGATCTTGGTGTACCCGTTTTACAGTGCAATCTGAACAATATGTCAACATGGAACGGTAACAATGACTTCAGTCACCAAATGAAAAGCATCAGCCAGTAGCGTGTAAATTTAAGGACCATTTGCAACGAAAGCACCGAAGGAAATCCTCCCTCCCATTGTCATCATCAATCATGCCAACCAGCTCTTCTCAAACTGCCTTGCCTGTCTTTCGATTCCACGGAGAACACATCCTCAATGGGCGCAATGTGAATTGCTTTATCACCAGGTGATAAACTCAACACAATTGACTTGATATCTTCAATTGCCAGCTCAATTTCGTGTTTCGGATTTGACGAAATAACACTCTCATCGACAAACGCCACCCCACACATGCCCACGCCTCTGGCAACCGCGATGACGGCCGCGCCGCCGCCGCACTTGCCACACGAGGCGGCCCAGCTTCTCCGCCGGGGACTCTTCGGCGGCAGATGAGGAGGAGCACCGGGGCACGCAGTCGGCGCCGCCGAGCCGGCGGCCATGGTGGGAGGGCTACAAGGTACGGACCGGCGCGTAGGTTTCCCCCTCTTGTTATTTTTGTTTTTTCATTTCATTTCTCCGCATTTTCTAGATGGGCTTTATTTTGGGCCCGATTAGGCCAGGCCCAGTACAGGTGTGTAATGTAAGCCCAATAGCTGAATCCACAAAAGGCATCCACTAATATATTGGGGAGGAATAACATTTCTAAGCCAATGCACTAACTCCTACAAAAAAAAAAAAAAGAAATCCTTCATCCGTGCAGCATATCGCATCTCTGTTCTAATAATAATTATTTCACCTGTAGAATTTTACAATGATTTCAGCACTTCAAGTTTGTTGTGTTGGCAATTTCTAATGTAAGTCAACTCCATGCATGGGCTATCATCGATTAGTAGTTAGTAATATTTTTCTTGTCAAGGTCATGCTTCGATGTGGGAAGGATATCAACAGCGGGAATTAAATTTTGTTTACGATGAAAAATTCAAATAAAAATAAGTCGTAACCAATTGATGATGGATTAAAAAAAAATCCGTCAACATCCAATGCTGGAAGCGAATATGTGCGGCCGGGGCACAACATTTTCTGACAGAATAATATGAAGAATAATTTTCCTTCAAAAAGAATGAAGAATAATTCTTTTAACTGAAGGGTAGTGCATGAGTTTGAGGGCAATCAGGTTGCAAGCTACATGCATTATTTGGATCTTTAAAAAAAGATAATATAATTTGGCAGTTTCAGGCATTACTTTTTTAAAAGATCAGGGTTTGCAATGTTCAAAGGTGCAAGCAATGAGAGATAAGATCATTGAACAATTCGTCACAGGACAAGAAATAATTATATTTGCTCCAAAGAGAACAATAAGAATTTACAACTTTTCAAGATTTTACATTACATGCTACATCCCAGAAAAAAAAAGACTGTATCTTAGTTTTACTAATCCTGTAAAGTGTGTGTCTTTTCTGAAGACAAAATCTTGCCCCATGCAAATTTTGGGGAGTAAACCGTCATTTGATGTAAGTTGCCTTGCTTGTCTTCACAAGTTTCAGGATGTCTTCCAGTATTTACCTATGATCCTTCAGTAACTGCTGAATGAACCGCATAACAACTTCCAAAATGGCTTATTGTAAGAAATACACTGTATGGTTAGTGACAAAACTCCTTTAGCTTAAACACAAACTACATTCCCCACTTGAGACTGTCGAATCATCTGTCAATGTTCAGATCAATTCCAATGTTCATCCCGTTGTACGCAATTGGTGCATACATCCACATTTCATCGGAGCTCAGGAGCTGCAGAATTGGGGGGTGGAAAATGGTCAATGGCATGTCGTCGCAGAACAATTTGGATGATCTGAACTGAACTAAAGTATGCAAACCCTAACCTTGATCTGAAGCTGCAGGAACTTCACATAGTGGACTGCCTCTTCAAGCATGGTGCTAATATCTACCTGCAAGATCAACACAAGTATTGTCTGTTTTAGCCATTGGACCTTAGTATTTCATTCATGTAACTGCTGTCAGTAGCATTTTTGTCCAGAAGCATACTTTGGTTCCATTGGGCACAAGGTTCTGCAGTATCTTCAGCCTCTCGTTGATCCTTTCTCTCCTTTTCTGCTTAAGCTAAGAACAGCATTAGTATTTTCACATTCAGTCATAGAAAAGATTAGTCTTTCGGATACAAAGATATGATCAGTTATAGTACCCTTGCATAAAGGCTCTGGGGATCAGTTGCTTCCCCACGGCCAGCCCGAGCCTTGCCTTTCAGACTAGCACCAGCACCTGCAGACTCCTGAGAAGCACTTGAATCGTTGTCAGAAATGCAACAGCTTGTTGTACTTCCATTCGTGATGGCAACACTCGCATCCTCCTCCCCACTTTGCTTGGCCTTCTTCGTTCGCTTCGGTTCAGCCTTTCTTGAGCCTTTCTGACCCTGCGTTTAATCCATTTCAGTCAGTATGTATTTACATTACCAATATGAACATCATTCTGAAACATATCTGGTGAAAAGAATGATCAGTGATCATCAAGACTTACTCTTGTTTGGCCATCAATTTCTTCTTCTACTGAGTGCTTTCTCTTGTTAGTAACGCTGACTGAATCAAGATCTTCGCAGCTGGACTCGCTATTCCCGTGTAAATTAAGGGGATGGTTTGGAATCAAATTCAGAAACTCAGCTGCACCTTGCTCCTGGACCAAGTTCAGGTCATCCGGTGCAATGGAGGAGCTGATCCCTAGGGCCTCATTTGAGTCACTCAAATAGTAGCCCACACACTCAGATGGAACAATAAGACTACTAGCATTGCTGTCACTACATGCACTGCTGTTAGGATTACAGTTATAGTAGCATGGATGGGAAGCCTGATCAGACCAAGGCAGCTCCTGGTGGCCTTCCTCACCATGGGATGGGAAGGCACCAAGCAGCTGCACCATTATCTCCGATTCCTCGCCCTGCGACGGCATGTCGAACATGGTCCAGCCTACCTCAGCAATGAGTCCTCCGGCCTCCATTGTGATGTGAATTTAGGACTTGGTGGTGAGAGGTGATCTGTGGAATGTGGTACTTGGTGGGTGAAGACTGAAAACAAATGCACAACAGTACAGGTGCTTTTATACTGTTCAGAAATCAGAATTCAAAGAGGTTGCAGGAGACATCATCTGCAAAAATTAAAAATGTGACCGTGTTTAAAGAAATGGCAGTCCACGGTTGGGCTGAAGCGTATGGTGGTAAGTTAACGACTAGCAACAACCAAGGTATGTTCTGGAGATGTGAAGAGCTGAGGATTACAAGATTAGAAAATTTCAACTGCTAGCTGGTAGACAGTGTATCCAAGCTTACAGTTCCGTGGCCTGTCTGTGAAGGGAGGTTCAATGATTGGAGACATTTTATCAATCATTGATTCATCAAGAACAGGCAAAGAAAGTCTATGATATCTGAACCGGAATAACAAGAGTTTAACTTAGCAAATAGAATAGAATAGGACGCAGAGAGTAATGTACTTGTGTTGGTTAGAGAGATGGAATAAAGAAATGTAGATGCAAAGAGAGGCCTGCACGAACATGGTGGATTGGTGGAAGGAATCTGAACATTCTTAACAACACAAAGGGGATATATATGAAAGCTCCTCCAAAGATATTGAAGTATTCGCCTTCTTTGATGTACTTATGTTGATCCGCACATAGCTCCCACAGCTTGTGCTCGCAGCCTCATTAATGTTCAATACTTGCAAGTACTCCAAAGACTGGTATTCTGAAAGATTTACCACATTGACATTTGACAAACAACAACTGCATCAATCCAGTGGACTTTTCTGAACTGAACTTATGACAAAAACAAGCTTGTGCCCGCAGCATCAAAGAATGCAGCGCAAAATGAAATATGGACCACCACAATATACTAAAAAACTGAACAAATCTATCCCATAGGTTGTCATCAGATGGTTTGCTGATTCTCACCTGTCTGAAGGTCAATCAGTGTAACATTCACAGCAAGATTACCAAAGGCCTGCAGAAAACTCAATTAGATCTTAGATTCATATTATGGCACGTTTTAAGAATCAATGAGCATGTGCATCATCAAAATGGAAGCCACGATGTAGGTCTCCGTTTAAGGTGTCAGGTTTGCGCAACACCCGACAAATCCGAATCTGCTGGAGATCTGATGCTGATATCCTCATCAGCAGGAAGTGATCTGCATATATCCAGCAATTAATAGCTGCACATGATTCAGATCCACCACAATGTACAAATCAGCTATACTTCTGTCATGTCCTGAAAAAAGACTTCCTGCCTCTCTTTGGTAAACAAGAACAGCTAAGATGCTCGCAAGTGAAATGATTTAAAGGGAACAAGATGAGGTTTGTTTATGGCCCATGATTCTTACCCTTTCGCTGTACAAAAGAAGCAAGGAATCCTCCATTGTTATGCGGCCAAATTGCATGTGTATGTATTATAGAAGACATAAACAACCGACCAGATATCTTTAATAGCATCGAAATGCAGAACTTAATATAAGGTCATTAACAAATAAACAATTATGTTTATTTTCTGACTTCACAAAGTTCAACTTCATAGCATGGGAAAGCCAAATTGCTTATGAGATTACTCCCTTTCGAAGATCCTAAAAGATATTCTCTTCTTAGTGTTTCTTAGCTTATATATTTATACTGAGGAATAGCCTTGCTCTGTTATGTTTTTCTGAAGAACAGCTGCATTTTAAGATGTGTGGTAGCTTTCAAAGATAACTATGCTTCTAGATCTAAAAACATTTCTGGCATGTAGCTGTTACAGCCTTTACGACTGTTCCTAGAACCTTACGACCACCTTGTAGCCACTACGACCACCTCCTGCAGCCTCTGTAGCACGGACACGTGTCTAAACCGCCGTATCTGTGGCCGACACCGTGCCCGACACAAATACGACACGGACACGTCTCGGACACGTGTCAGCGATGTATCGGCCGATTTTGGAATTAATTTTAATTACTAAAATTCTCGACACGTGTCGAACACGGTAATTATGCGAGTCGAACACAGCCGACCCAGAACCTTGCCTTGCCCTAACCCTACAACCGGCTGTCAATTCCTCCCGGGCCCCTCATTCCCACCCAGCCAGCGCCACCACTCGCGCTTCTCCCCATCGCCCGCTCGCGCCGCCGTCCGCCGGCTCCCGCATCTCGCATCTCGCAGCCGCCTACATCTTCTCACTCGCATCTCCTCTGCCCACCAGCTCCTACATCTCGCTACCGCCCGCCGGCTCTCGCATCTCGCCGCTGCCTACATCTCCCCACTCGCATCTCCCATGCGCCGTCGGCTCCCGCATCTCCTCCCGTGCGCCGCTGGCTCCTGCATCACCTCCCGTGCGCCGCCGGCTCCCTCCGGTGGAGGTCGAGGTGGAGACGGAGTACGTACCGGAGCAGGCCGACCTGGACGATGCCCTCCTCGCCGACTTGAAGATCTTCTCCGTCTTGCCGGCTTTCTCGGTGCCTCCCGGCGCCTCATTGCTGCCTCCCAAGATCCCCATCGCTACCTCCCGGCGTCCCCGAGGTATCTGCCTGGCGCTACTCCTCTGTTTTAGCCTTTAGGGTTTAGATGCAGACTGCAGTAAGCCAGTAACATTAGATGCCGATTAATATATATTTAGGCATTTAGCAAACTTGTGCTTGATTGCTTGTTTCAAGTGTGCCGTCTCTGTATTATACATTTATACTTTTATTCGCATGCATGTCATTGTAACTGTAACTTGTGCTTGATTGCTTGTTTCATCATTCTAGAAAAATGGAAGCCGCTTATTCTAGTGCTAGAGAGGAGGAAAACACAAGCAACAATAGGTCATAGCTTCCATTGTGGAATCATGTTGATGTTCTAGACAGGGGTGTTCAAGGGGGAGGAAATGTGAAATGGAGATGCAAGTATTGCAAATATATTGGCACTAGTAGCTACTCTAGAGTCAAAGCGCACTTGCTGAAAATTACTAATGGTGGATGTAAGATATGTCATAAGTTGACAGTAGCTATTCTTGCTCAGCTTAAAAGTGAAGTTGCAAAGGCTGAGGATGAACAAGCAAAAACAAAGCCAAGAAATGTGCCCTTACCACCATCAACTGTTGGTAGTGTTGCTAGTGCTAGTGTTTCTTCCTCAAGCATGGATTCGGATATGTTGGGGAATAAGAAGCGGAGAGGACCTCCTTCAGCATTAGAGAAAGCTTGGGCTAAGGATTTGCGCAATCAATTGGATGCACAAATTGCAAGGATGTTTTATTCTGGAGGTATGCAATCAACTTTCAATCATTGTTTCAATTTTATCCAACTTACAATTTGCATTCAACTAATTTTGGTTATGTGAAATTGACAGGATTGTCTTTCAATCTAGCAAGAAATCCACATTTTCAACAATCTTATAGCTTTGCTACAAACAATAACCTTTCTGGTTATGTCCCACCTGGGTACAACAAGTTGAGGACTATACTTCTTCAACAAGAAAGGACTCACATTGAGACTTTATTGAAGCATACACGGAGCACATGGCCTGAAAAGGTTTTCACCATTTGTTCAGATGGATGGTCAGATGCATAGAGAAGACCCCTCATTAACTTTCTTGCTATTTCTGAGGGTGCACCGATGTTCTTGCGAGCTATCAATGCAGAAGGCGAGGTAAAGACAAAGGAGTACATTTCTGAGAAGTTGATTGATGTTATTGAAGAAGTGGGTGCAAGAAGTGTTGTCCAAGCATCACTGGCAATGCTACAAATTGCAAAGGTGCGGGTTTGATTGTTCAACAGAAGTACACTCATATTTTTTGGACTCCTTGTGTTGTTCATACGCTCAATCTTGCTCTCAAGAGTATTTGTGCTGCTAAAATGCCAAGAACTGATGAGAAGTAGTCTTTGATGAGTGCCATTGGATAACTAAGATTGCTGCAGATGCTAATATGATCAAGAATTTTATAATGAACCATGGCATCAGGCTATCAATGTTCAATGAGTTTAGCAAACTGAAGTTACTTGCTATTGCTGAAACGAGGTTTGCCTCAGTTGTAGTTATGTTGAAACGGTTTTGCATGATCAAGAGAGCACTCCAAAACATGGTGATTAGTGACAAATGGGAGACATATAGAGATGACAATAGAGGAATGGCACAAACCATTAGAGACCTAATACTCAATGAAGTGTGGTAGGACAAGGTGAATTACATTGTTGAATTCACTGAGCCAATCTATGAAATGATACGTGTGGTGGACACCGACACACCATGCCTTCATCTAATTTATGAGATATGGGATACAATGATTGAGACTGTGAAGAAAGTGATATATAGGCATGAAGGTAAGGAAGAAAATGAGGAGTCCACCTTGTACTCAGTTGTTCAAATTATATTGGTTGATTGTTGGGCAAAAGGCAATACTCCACTCCATTGTTTGGCACATTCACTTAATCCAAGGTAAATTATAAATCTTCGGTCTTCCTTTACTTTTGCTTGTAGATATTATAATCCATTTTTGTTTGTAGATATTATAGTGACAAATGGATCAACCAAGAAGGTGTTGTTGGCCGTGTACCCCCATATAAGGATCTTGAGATTTCACAAATGAGAATGAAGTGCTTCAAAAAGTTCTTCCCTCTCCTTGAAGATCTCAAGAAAGTGAAAGAAGAATATGCAAGATTTTCCACTTGTTCTAGAGAATTCAATGACTTCGATTCTATTTATGATCGATGGATCTTTATCCAATGAATTGGTGGGCAAATCATGGATAATCCGTTCCTGTGCTACAAAATTTGTCTCTTAAATTGGTTAACCAACCGACCTCATCTTCTTGTTGTGAAAGAAACTAGAGCACATATAGCTTCATCAACAGCATGAAAAGAAACAAATTAACTCCTGAACGTGCTGAAGATTTGGTATTTGTGTATAACAATTTAAGACTTCTCTCAAGAAGAATAGAAGCATATAAAACAGGGACAACTAGAATGTGGGATGTGGGAGGAGATAGCTTTGAATTTCTAACTGGTGTTGGCATTCTACAGGTTGCTCAGCTCTCTCTTAAAGAACCAGAGTTGCAGTGTGCGTTGTTTGAAGATGAGCCTACTGCGATGATCCAAGAAGAAAATGAGGACGATGTTGAAGTCTAAGAGTCTCATGCTGTCTTTAAACTAGCATTGCTACTAGAATTTGAGTTTGTGATGTACCTTAAGTTAAACCACTCCTATCCTATGTTGGCTAGTGGATATTTGCTTTTGGTTAAACTCTACATTTAAGTTTCTATGTTCAAACTTGGCTATTACTTAATATTTATCGCTTATCATTATCAATTATCAATTGTTGTTGGCTTGTTGCTCTATTAGTCCATTGCTTTAATTGTTTAAGAATCAAATATACATGTTAATATGTTATCTTTTTAGTCTTGCCGATCTGATCATGTTACTTTTTCCCAGGTTAATGGAATTCTCATTTTTGGAAATGGTATTCACATCAACAATTGTCACCAGATTAACAAAACAATTCATGAGGTATATATTCCGAGTATACATTTTACAAATTACAAGTTTACAATTTACATTATTTTAGTTTAATAAGCATGTGGAAACATAGTAAATAATACATATATATATATATATATAATTTATTTATTATTTAAATATATATAGTTGTGTCGCCATATCAGTATTTTTGGGAAAACGGCAAATTCCCATATCGGTGTCGTGTCGTGTCAACGTATCCGTGTCCGTGCATCATTGCCTGCAGTCGTACGACCATGTTGAAGAGGTACCATCTCCTGTGTCGTTACGACCGCTCTGCTGGTTCACCGACCATGCTGACAGTCGTTACGACCACGTTGTGACCCTTCCGATCACTCCCCGCTGCTCCAACCACGTAGTCGTAAACTTCAGCTGAAGTTATGACCGCGTTCACCGTCTCTGCATAGCACTTCCTTCGACCACGGCTGATCACTGTAGTCGTAGCACCTTACGACCACGCAGTGATACTATCGACCACGTCGAAGGCTCTGTCGATTGTTGTGGTCGTAACGCTTTACGACCACGTCTCCCCACTGTGATCGCTTACGACCACGCCTTCTCGCTATGGTCATAACTCCTTTACGACCACGTCTTCTGCTCTGTGACCATGGTCGTAACTTCTTTATACCACGTCTTCAGCACCTGCGGACACCTCCGCTCGTTGTCGTGGTCGTACTTCCGTTTACGACCACGTTTGTTGATCCTCCGCTAGCCGTGGTCATAAATTATTTACGACCACGTCTGCGAACACACAATGAACTCGATACTCGATAGTTTCCCAGAGCCAAACCGCTCTTTCTTCTCTTCTTTATTTCTTTTTCTCGATCACACCGATCGCTCTCTCTTGCCTCTCGATCACACCGATCGCTTTGGCTTCAACTCTTCCTCTCTTGATTAAATGGCTCTGCCTTTTATACCCTGCTCTACGACTTCAACTCAGGTACGACTACGACTACTACTCTTATGACTATGAGGCGGACTCGTACTCGATAGACTGACTTGTACTCGTACTCGAACTCGAATACGACTACGACTTCCGACTCTGATACAAAGTCGTACTCGACTACGACCACACAGAACAGACTCGAACACGACTTCAACCACCAACTCGTACACGACTACAACTTCCAAACTAAAACAATATTACTAACTCTAACAATCACCTCATTAATCATGTTTTCCCTCTTGATCACGCCGATCTTCTCTCTTGCTTCAGCTTCTTCCTTGCATGCTTGACTGGGTTGGAGCACCTGCTCGCACAGCCATATGTCTGGTCGTCTTTCACCTGCAGCACTTGCTCACTCTTTTTCCACCAGCACCAACTCTTCCTCTGTCATGTGCTCTTGCTTTCGACCACTGCCCTCCACGCTGAGCTTCCTCCCGCCTCCTCGGGACCCTTGCTCCAAGCCTACGACCTTGTTGCCGATGAGCTGATGCATCATCACATCTGGCACCGCCTGGTAGATGAGGGCCAAAGTCGCCTGATCCACTTTGTTGTCCACCTCCTTGTCCTTCTCCTTCGGATCGACCACACCCCAGACTCCCTGGGCGCGCATGTTTGCCTTCATCTTCATTGCCCACATTGGGTAATTGTCGATCGTCAAGAGCAGGTACTGGAGGGAGATTAGCCCACCCTAAGCCTTTGCCTTGTCACCCATGCTCTGATACCACTTGTTACAGCCTTTACGACTGCTCCCAGGACCTTACGACCACCTCCTACAGTCGAACGACCATATTGAAGAGGCTACGACCACTTCCTGTGTCGTTACGACTGCTCTGCTGGGTCACTGACCACGCTGACAGTCGTTACGACCATGTTATGACCCTTCTGATCACTCCTCGCTGCTCCGACGACGTATTCGTAAACTTCAGCTGAAGTTACGACCGCGTTCACCACCTCTGCACAGCAATTCCTTTGACCACGGATGATCACCGTAGTTATAGCTCCTTACGACCACGCAATGATACTATTGACCATGTCGAAGGCTCTATCGACTGCTATGGTCGTAACGCTTTACGACCACGTCTACCCGCTGTGATCGCTTATGACCACACATTCTCGCTGTGGTCGTAACTCCTTTACAATCACGTCTTCAGCACCTGCGGACACCTCCGCTCGTTGTTGTGGTCGTACCTCCGTTTACTGTTAAGGGTATTAGAGATAGAATAGGAATTGTATTATTCCTTTCCTTATATGCCTCGCATTCCTTATCTGCATGTGGCATATTCCCCTGTAATATCCCCTTGTACTCCCTATATATATTGCCCATTGGGTCTCTTCAATATACACACAATATTCATAACATGGTATCAGAGCTTAGGTTTAAACCGTAACCTCGATCTACTTCAGCTGTTGCTTCCCCTGGGAGGATCGGTCTCCTCTCCCGAGGGCGGCCATCTCAAGGACCGCCTCCAGGCCGTCTTTGCCACCTACGTCTCCGGCAGCCTGAAGCTCGCGCCGACGCCTCCTCCCGGCAGTTGTTGCCCCCACCGGATCCTGCCAGCCCGCGCCAGATCCGGACAGCAGTGACCTCGAGGCGCCGGAGACTGCCGCCCGAGGCCGCCGCCACCGTCACCCGCGCCCCTGTTGTCCAAGATCCGAGCCGCCGACGCCGCTCGCCTCTTCTTGGTCACCATCGCGCAGATCCTCATTCTCCGGCCGCCTCCGACCTCTCCGCCGCCGGATCTGGAAACCCCGCGCTAGATCCGGCCACCTCCGCTCCAGATCCTAGCCGCCGCACTCCGTCACCCCCAGATCTGGCCGCCGCTGCCTCGGATCCGGCCGTCGCTGGTCTGGCACCACACGGATCCGACCACCTCCGGGCCAGATCAGGTCGTCTCCGCCACGAGCCGTCTTCGGTCGTCCTCACATCGGCCGCTGAGGTCCAGATCCTATCTAGATTGGGCCGTTGTCGTCTCTGGGGACTCCACGTCGAACTCGAGATCCGGCCGCTGCGCCTCGCTCGGATTCACCGCCGTCTTCGCGCTTCCTGGGGGTCGCCACTGTCCGGTCGCCACCTCCACCGAATTCGATGACAGGGAGCCCAGTTCCAGGAACCCCGACGCCGCCTCCTTCGGCCACTGCCGCCTCTCGGCCTCCGTGCCCCCGCCTCCGCGCCCGCACCGCCGACAGGAGGGCATGAGAGGGTGGCGAGAAGTGGGAGGCGGGAGTGTGGGAGGGGGCGTGAAGAGCGAGAGGGGGATCGGAATGTGAAGAGAGAGGGAGAGGGGTTTTGAGGGAGTGGGATATTTTCTACTGCTGATTTCTTTTAGTCCGTCTTAGTTATTTTCTCGTAAGTCTTCCGTTGCGTCCATCTAAGTCCGTAATCTCTAATTTTAGTTCGTCCAAGCCGTGCAAGTCCACAAATTTATTGTTAGTCATAGAAGTATAGGAATTTTCTTTTGCATGGCACCAGCCACCGCTCTACTCTCTGAGCCGCGTGCAGATCGTAGAAGTCATTATGATGCCGCCATTTCTCTAGTTGCCGCCCCGAGCTTCTAAGGCCGCCGCGCATCTTCTGCACCTTGTACACTGCGCCGCCGCCATCTTGGGCTTCGATCTGCGCCGCCATGCTTATATCTATTCCTCTTCGGCTTGATTTGACAGTTTATTCACATGCTGCACGCAACGACGACATCATCAAGACTCGAACTTCGAATTTTTTCTTGTTTTAGTATTAACTCCTTTTTCAAATGTAATGCTATTGCATACGCCTTGCATTTGAGGAGTGTATTAAGGGTATTAGAGATAGAATAGGAATTATATTATTCCTTTCCTTATATACTTCGCATTCCTTATCTGCATATGGCATATTCCCCTGTAATATCCCTTTATACTCCCTATATATATTGCCCATTGGGCATCTTCAATATACACACAATATTCATAACATTTACGATCACGTCTGTTGATCCTCCGCTCACCGTGGTCGTAAGTCGTTTACGATCACGTCTGCGAACACACAATGAACTTGATACTCGATAGTTTCCCTGAGCCAAACCGCTCTTTCTTCTCTTCTTTATTTCTTTCTCTCGATCACACCGATCGCTCTCTCTTGCCTCTCGATCACACCGATCACCTTGGCCTCAACTCTTCCTCTCTCGGTTACATGACTCTGTCTTTTATACCCTGCTCTATGACTTCGACTTGGGTACGACTACGACTACTACTCTTACGACTATGAGGCAGACTCGTACTCAATAGACTGACTTGTACTCGTACTCGAACTCGAATACGACTTCCGACTCTGATACAAAGTCATACTCGACTACGACCACACGGAACAAACTTGAATATGACTTTGACCACCAGTACACGACTACGACTTCCAAACTAAAATAAGATTACTAACTCTAACAAAAGTAATATCATCATTTTTTACTTATTATAAAATTCAAGATGTGCGATACAATGGAAAGATAGGTTTCACAAATAACATTCAAGATGGGCAATACAATGGAAAGATAGGTTTCACAAACAAATGAATACAGAAAAAAACAAAAACTTGAAACTGAATATTCAAATAACTTGTTAGTTGTTTATATCCCTGCTCCCTGGTAAAAATTGTAGTAAATATACGAGGAAGGAATTGTAGGAAGGCAGGAGGTAACTTACAATGACAATATGAAGTGATCACAATCCATAGGATTCTAATTCACTGATATAGTACTAAAATAAAAACAAAAGGAAGAATAAAAGAGTTATGATATTTTCCGTCACTTTCAATTGACAATAGTAAGGCGATATTGTTTAGAACTTCATTGATTTTTTATTGATTGACTTACACAAAATGTCAATATGATAGTATACTCAGAAACTAAGTTCTTTAATGGTGTATTTTCAAAAGTTATTATCAGGGGGGGGGTATGATATTACACCCATGTGCAAGTCCTAACTAGTAAAAGTTATTCTTATGGTCAACTAAACTAGTCAAACACAGATGTCTCTATGACTGAACTATGTAGCTTCCAAAATTTTTCATGCATTGGCATTACAAGAGCATCTCAGATACAAGGTAGAAAAGTACATCAGATACAAATTCCACTCGGCAGAAAGATATTTGCTGTAAATTTAGTTTATCAAAACCGTGTACATATAAAAATCAATGTATACATGCAACAAAAGTCAAAGGAAAGTAACATGCACATAAACTTCAATGCTATGGAGTTTCACTAGCGCCCTCCTGCTGCTACAGACATTAGCAACCTACTACTCGGTAACACAAGTTTCTCATTACATTGACTTAATAAAGTATTACAAAATCATCATCTATTTAACCCAAATGGGAAAAGAAGCCATTTTGATGTTCAGTCAGCATGCTGGTGAGGACTCCTGCCTGACCTCAGCACATAAACCCCATCATTGTAGTGAAAAAGAAAACATATATGAAGAGAGATTATACAGAGATATATAGACATCCAGTACTGTAACAGCCCAAAATTGGCTTCCAAATAAAACTTGCATAATTTTCATGAGTTTCAAAATTTTTGGTGCATATTTCAAAATTTTCCCAAAGGCCTTGCTTGAATTCAAAATTTCAAAATAAATTTCCTTGTCTCAAAAATCAGATTTGAAAATTTCTAAGAGTTGTTTGTGTTCTAATCAAAATTTCAAAAATCGATGTGTGCAATAACCCCTCAAAAGTTCAAATCAAAATCCAAATCCCAAATAAAATTTTTAACCCATTTTATTTCTCTCCCTCACCTTCGGGCCGAATTTCAGCCGCAGACTGGCCTTTTTTTCTTCCCGCTGGCCTGCTCTCCCTTTCCTCTCTCTTTCCTTCCCGCAACCTAGCCGACCCACATACTACGCGCCAGCCCACTCGCTCGCCCGCGCGCAGCACCAGCCCAGCCTCCCTTCCTCTACTCATTTCACTAACAAGTGGGCCCTGACCCTACCTGTCAGTGCGAAGAGAAGCATTGTGCTTCTTCTCCATGCCATCTCTCACTTGCGCCAGAGCCACGCCAGCCCTGCTATGTTAAGCCTTGTGCCACTGCGACATCGTCACATCACCGCAACCTCGTCCTATCACCAGTCCTATCACCACTCGCCCTCTCCCTCTCGACTCCCTTGCACCCGAAGCCAATCTTCCTTCTCCCCCCTATTTAAGCCCCTCCCGAGTGTGTCAAGGTGGTCGCCCTAACCCACTCCTCATTTCCCCTAAACTCCCACTTCCTCCTCAAGAAGAATTTGGCCTTCTTCCCCGAATCCGGCCGACAACCTCGTCGTATGGTGAGTTTCCGTCGCATCCATCATGCGCTTTGAGTTCACCTTGCTCCCCTTTTTCTAAGCGCCCTGCTCATGCTTGTTTTCCCCTAGGAAGGCCGAAGTCCCAACATTGCCGCCGTGCATATCACCGCTACCGACTTCGCCGCCCCATCCCCTTGGCCTCAGTGAACTTCGACCTTAAAAGTCATGGCCGCCATGTTCGCCGAGGTCTCCACTCCTAATGCGCCCTTTATTTTCCTTCACCGTGCACTAGAGCCACTGGAACACGTCTTCATCCCCGTCGCTGACCTGGAGCACGCACCGATCCTGTCACCACTGGTGATCTCCCTCTTCTCTCCGTCTCACGGTGAGTCCTTCCGTCCCCGTGTACTCCTTTATGCCGCAAACCTGGTAGGGTAGTCAATGACCCTGCTAGACACCCGTAACATCGTCACGCCGTGGCTCCCTGCCTCACCACCATAGGCCACCGTGGACAGCCTTGCCCGCCACCGCATCCTTAGCACCAAGCACACCCTTAGCTTCGCGATGATGGATAGATGCTTAAGACCACCTTGACTCAAAGCTTTCCCTAGCGTTTTGTAGTTTTCCCTCGTGCATAATAGCGCCACTACCATCGCCCTCGCCGTCACCGCCGTTAGGTTCGCCGAGACTACCGCATTCCATTTTGCCCATCCCGTGTGGTCGCCTTGACCAACCTCGCCGACGACGAGCCCAAACCCGAGCCACCATGGCCGCCCTCCCTTGCTTCCTCTTCTCTGAGCGAGGAAGAAGATGGCAGTGACGCCGACATGTGGGCCCCCGCATATACATTAAGTTAGTTTAATTGGTAATTAGTTAGCGGTTAATTAGTTAGCTAATGTTAGTATAACATATAGGCCCAAGGTAGTTAAGAGCTCTAATTAAGCCCTGGCCAACTAATTTATTAAGTTTCGGTGTGACTCCTACACATTAAATTGGTAGATGGATTTCTAGATTTCTATTGTGATTATTCTAGAAGTGACCCACACTGGTCACTGCCCCTATGTGAATTTATTTTAAGTGTGAAGGGTCGTAGACTCCCTAACAACGGAGTCCCTTGTTGAAAACATAGCCCTAGAAGGGAACGTTATGAGAGTGAGGCGTAACCTAGAAAGGGAGCAGTAACTGTTGCCAGTGTTGAGGGATTACACCCTGGTGTGGGAGGAAACATCGGAACTAAGCATTGTAAGAGTCTTGTCATGATTTTTCTCAGTCACATGCCTATGCAAGTATGTAATAGACAACATTATGAGTTAATCATATCTTATGAGTAAATTTGTACAACCTCTACAAAGTATTATAATCTATTCGAACAACCGTACCCCTTGTTATGGGCAAAGTGTAGAAATGCCACACTTGCATAGTTTTCAAAAAATAATGGTTATTTGTTAATGGTGGTTATGGATGAAAGTATGAGGAAATGGTTATGGTATCTTGGAATAAAAGTGGAATTGGTTTGGTATTTATGGAATGGAAATAGATAATGGAAGCGAAGGAAATTCACTTTCATGACAAACTTGACTTAATGGTGAAGTCATAGGTTTAGAAATTAATTGTGGTATTTACATTAAAAACTTGTCTTTCTCTAAAAGAACCCTATTATAACCTTGCATCTATATACTTGCATTTGATATAGGGACTTGCTGAGTACTTTTGTAAATACTCATGGTTGCTTAATATGCGGATTTAGATGGTGAAAGCAATGACCTGGTGTATGGATACTTCCATGCCTATGGCTACGATGTTGAAGACGATAGCCAGGACTAGGTTTAGCCCTAGTCAATTGCATGTGGCAAATCATGCAAGCATTTTTTGTTTATTTAATTTTCGCTGCTGTATGTGAACAAACTTATTTGGCCAGTCAGCACGTTCTATAAAACTTGATCACAGGATTTATTTATGACTGTCTATGTAATACTAAGTACTTATTTTTACTTATACACACGTATGGAGGAGATATTGGGCCTATTCTTTATGGATGTGGCTTATGGCTTTTGGTTGAAATTTTTGAATTTTGACTATTCGCGACAGAGATTACGGAGAAAGAGATACTCGCTTGCGATTTTAGCTGGTACAGATGTTGGGCTTTTAATGTGTACTACAGTTAATTTGTAGACTCCGTCTTGAAAAAATACTCTGTTTAAAAAATTAGGTCATGTAACAAAAGCCAAAAGCCACTTTTAAAAGCCGCATCAAACAGGCCCATTCACTAGTGTTATATTGTGTAGGCTAGCTACTGATCCAGAGACTAGCTCAGAATATACAGAAGATTCGGATTGCCAAATTCAGATCGCTACAAGTACCATCTACGCAAAAATATATAAAGACGTGATCATCAATATAGCATCCCAAAAACTATGCAGGTATAAACGGCAATATAATAATTCATCCTCAAACATGAAGATTGATGGGTAGACCAACCCTCACCCCCACCAACCACAAAATCCCCCCTCTATTATAAGAACTAGATTGATAGGCGCGGTAGCGCCGCCACCACCGACGTACTAAAATAAAAGATGCGATAATTCGTGAGGAGTTTTTCAAAAAAAATTGGGGCAAAAACGTATTTTCGAAAAAGGTAGAGAGCTTTTTCGAAAAAACCGAGGGCCTGTACGTAAAAAAACGGGGACTCGTGCGCAATTTCTGAAAACACGGGGGGCCATCCTGCAAAACGGAGGGGCTAAAAAAATTTCCAGGGACCTTTTCGCGAGAACCAAGGACCTGTACGTAATTTCAAAAAAATACAGGGGCTTTTTCGCAAATTTGCTCCCCCGACCGTACCAATATTCGGTCTCCACGCGTCGCGCGGAGCGTCTGGACGAGCTGACGTGGGCGCGCGGGGGCGCGGCGTTCCCCCGCGCGTAATAGGTGGGTATGAGCATTCATCAGTTAATGCAAGGCAAAGAAGTCAAAGTAAACACATGAGACTTTCAAAATAAAATGGAACAAATTAGAAGTCAGAGAATAATATATAGTATATAATAAATAGCTCAAGGTCAAACATAAAGAGATAGGTAATCACAAAACTATTTCCTGAATCCACAACATTCAGAGATAGGTCAAACAAGACTCAGGCATCTTCGATTAGGACATTCAGAAGAAAGCATTGCCAATTGATTTACTACTTAAAAGCTGCTAGACACATTTAACAAAACATTTTAGCTCTGTACTTTCAAAAGCATAATCCGGTTAAGGCAATAGTTCTCCTTGGAATAATACATATAGACCATTGCCCACGCCCACAAAGAATTGAGCTTTTATCTGGCCACAAAGCTACTCATATTCTAACATCCTCCAAAATTACCTTCTCACAGTTAGATAGGGCAGTCTAATTATAGCATGATGCATGGGCCGGCTGCTCATCACAGGATGGTACCTCAAATCTTTCACAGCCAGGAACAGATATGCATTGCCTAAGTCATAATGCTTGAAGTAAATATGCTTAGTCAAGATTCAAGATCCTCATCGCCTGATAAACTAATTTGTCTTCACAAGTTCAATTCTGTGTGAAGGATTTCAAGCCACATATCGGTATGATCAACAGCATGACATGGCCACATGCAAAATTAATAACCTGATTGAGACAAAGAAGATGGCAAAAGGCACATTGGGGTAAGCAAACATCAAATCAAACTACAAAAGCATAACCCTTACCCAAAACATAATCTCCTCAAATCAATGAAGAAGGCCATCTCCAAACATCAACCACAAATCCGTCTGCGATTTTCAGTCATGAAAAGTTGTACCAACAAAGCAGGAACGAAGTATTGCTAGCAACAGCAACAAACTCCATTATCCTTGATTGACATGAATAGTTTGCACTGTTTCTGAGTTCTGACAGAAATAAGACATGCATTACAAGGACCAGCAACCAAGTCTACATTCCCAAATAATCTGAGCGCTTACAAATTTAAAGATGAAACTTTTATTGTGCAGCTCCAGATAGGAACTAGGTAACATAGTAACATGGGGTATCTTTGCTGCTTCCAGTATAGTTCCAGAAAGGAAACATCAATGGGAACAACTCAAGAGGTCATAAGTTGTTTCATCCTCCTTAATCCGCCTTTACAAGGACAAAAACTGACCTGTTGCCCAACTTGTCCCGGCCCTGAAATACATGCCATGGTTAGGACACTAAACAAAGACAATTTCTCATGACAAGAAATGTTAAGTCATTTCTAACTAAAATTGGTTTTGCTCCTAGATGATAAGTTGATAACTGTGATTCTTTAAGCTGCAAATTTCCTGACCTCTGAGATGGCCATTAATCTGTACTTGAAAAACACAGATAAGCAAAGTCAAAGTCTCTTGCTATTAACTTCTGGTCATGACTTCAACATACTTCCTTTCTTGTAGCTAGTCTCAAGTCATAAGGTGCATTTTTTATCCTGATTGTATCCATGTTGTTGTGCATGAGCTATCCGTAACCAATATCCAAAGATGTACAACCAATTATTGGTAATTCACATTTAAATTCAATAACTAGGTACTTGTGTTATCCAACTGCATAAGGATGCAAAGCAGAAAGAGCTCTATGGTGAAGAGAACCTAGTGTATTTAAGTGGAGAACAAGTGTGGAAAATTCTCCCTAGAATCGCAATAAAGTAAAGCTCCTTTCATTTTCTAGAGCATGCAAGGTAGGTGTAAGACCATGTGGTGGCAGTCTCATGAGAGTGATGAGTATATGACATTACTTGTGCCTTGTTTTTGGTGTTCAAGTTTGATTTTGAGAATTTGAATTTTGAGTTGCCGTTGTCTGTAGCTGGCCGTCATACCGGCAAGAGTGCCACGGTATGACCGGCCGAAGCGGTAGTACCGGCCTGTGGTTGCCGGTAGCTATTTTCCAAAGAAGGTCTTTTTGGAGTTTTTGGACTGAGACCTAGTGCAGTAGTACCAGCGTTGTAATCATGGTACGACCGAAGTGTAGCTGTCTAACTGGCCTTGGCGAGGCAGTTTGGCTGGTGTGGAGTTGTCGGTCTAACCAGCATGGGTACCGCGGTCAGACCGGCCCTTGTGCCGAGTTGGTTTTGAGAGTTAGTTTTGGTGGTGTTAGTCACCGTAGGAGTACATGCGAGTGTTAGTCATGAAGAGTCTATGCATGTGTGTCATGGTGTGTCCATGCATATGTGAGTCATGGTGTGTCCATGCATATGTTTTGATAATTGAGAGTCAAATGCATATTATTTGTGCTCGAATTGATTACATTGTTCTTTAGTGTACATGTGCTTTGATGATTATTGCGGTCAACGGCAAGACCAAGGCTACGAAAGGGGTCTTGAGACCATGGCGTGTCGCGTAAGTCCGGTTGGAGCAACATCTCAAGCCGAGATGCTGAAAAGCATGGGAGAAAGACAATGATCGTGAAGAGGCAATACGTGCATATCGTGAAGACCGATAGGTGGCAATTTAGGAAATTATCTAATACCGAGTGGAGTGGCGGTTTGCAAAACCACGACGTTGGTCTAAGTTGTTTAAGTCACATCTTTGTGGTTGGAGTGTCTTATCGGGCTTGTGGAGCTTTTAGAAAGTCGCGCTTTGAAAAATGTGTAAGTGTGTGTGAGTGCAAAATCCATTTGTATATGGGTTACCAGGTTTCCTCATATGTTAGTGATGTGATCCACTAAGAAGTGGCTGGTTGTTAGGGTTAAGTGAGGTGGGGAGCTTCTACTATATAAGCCCTTATGTTGATAGAGAGAGAGAATAGGGGATTTTGTTATGCCTCTTATGACTTAAGAGATTAGGGTTATGGTTTCCTTGTGTTGGAGTTATTTGTGTGTGCTTTAGGCTTAAAGCTCTGCTATCCCGAGGGATTGGCCGTAAAACATTCATCTTCAAGTGAAATGAATATCAAGGTTTGCTCAAATGAGTTGTGCTATGGATCATCTCTTGTGCTTTTGATTTGTTTGGTTTTTTTGTTTGGATTTCTCTCTTCTTGATCTTTTCTAGTGCAATGATGTGCAAAAGGTGCAGATATCTCTTAGAGATCAGATCTCATCCATCTAGACACTTTCTATGAAAAATTATTGAGTTTGCTCAGTTTTCCTGAAGATAGGTGATTTTGGGGTTTTGGTCTTGTGGGGGTTTTGAGTTGAATTTATGCTGTGATTTAGCTTTGTGATATGTGAGAACCCATCCCAGTTACCTAGATCCAAGGTTATTAAGTCGTAAAGTCGAGTCGAGTCGTGATGCTACCGACTTGGAGATTAGTCGTGACTAATCCCGACTAGTCGTCGACTAATCTACTACTACTTGCTTGTTGCTTCTACTACTAACTATTTTCTATCACCACTACTACTTGCTTGTTGCTTCTACTACTAACGCCTTCTATCACCACTACTACTTGCTCACGCTACCTGTGCTCGAGTGGAAGAATACTCGGATCTTGCTCTAGAAGAAAGCATCGGCCGAGTCTAAAAGAGAAAAAAATTAGAATCAAGATCCAAGCAGAGGCAAAAATAAAGGAAGAAGATGGGAGTAAGTGGAAGAACAAAACGTCAAACGGATGAAAATCAGAGCAAGAACCAATTAGACGTTCGACTCGCGCTGGCTGACTAGTCGCGACTAGTCGCGGCTAGTCGCCGACTAGTCGGCAAGTCGACCGACTAGCGCAACTAGTCGAGTCGATGGCACTAGTCGGTGCCTGTGTGCCGACTTGTCGACTAATCGACGATTAGTCGCGACTAGTCGCGCGACTTAATAACAAGGCCTAGATCATCTAGGACTCACAAGCAAGAGCAGATTAGGATTTCTCATTTTTGCCCGATTTTGGCCCTCCTTTCACTCAAATGAAAAAAAGTCAGAACTTTGACAACAATTTTCTCGATCATTGATTGGAATAGATTCTTGACATCCTAATGAAGGTTCATGCCAAGTTTCAAGTCATTTGGACCAACAAATTAAAAGTTTCATTGATTTTTATTTTGAAATTGTCCTAATTTTACTATTCCTGTGCTGATTTTGCACGATTTTGTTTGGGTCTTTTTATGTGGGTGATTGCTCTCTGAGCTTCATAATTTCTCATAGTTACTGGAGTGAATAACTTGGAATTGTGCTTCCGCTTTGAGAAAAGATTTGAAAAGTCTTTTAATCTTGTTGGCTCCTATTCAACCCCACCCCGAAGTCGCACCTTCGGTCCCACAGTAGCGGACCGGAAATTGTAGCAAATGATTAGGTAGTTGCATGCTCTAAATACATTGAAGCAGATCTCTCAATGATAATTTACCAAAAGCTGACCAGATTAAGAGCATGAAAACAATTCCATCACGGTATATGAACAATGTTTTGCTCAACTAAATTGGGAGATTAATGCATCGAAGAACAATGTACCTTCAACTCTAGCAGTTCAATAACACAAGCACACTCAACCACCTCTGCTCCAACACGCTCTGCAAAGTAGCAAGGTATAATTAAGGTGAGTAAACCATCGTACCAAAAACCATAGGGAAGCAATCCAACAAGATGTTAGAATGTTAGGAAGTGCATTCCCTTCAAAATTTGAGGAAATAGTATCATTTTAACAGCAAAGCTAAACAAATAACAAGCCCTACAAAATTTTAACTTCCAGTCTTCCACGCGTCCATGTATATGCACCAAAAGCATTTTTTTATCTCAAAATTTGGGGGGAAATGATGGTGCAAATGTGCAACATTGTTCTAAATGCTAGAACTGTGAGAAATTTGAATAGGAAGGAGCATGAATTTTATATTTTGTAACTTACAAGGAAATGGAACCTCAGTGATGAACAAGATTTTTCAAAAATAGAAAAATGATTTAGAGAATTATTTTAAGACATTGTCTACACAATAACAAAATACAGCATAGAATTGAATATGGGAGCTCACCAATAAGCTTCACAGCTGCACAGAGGGTTCCACCTGTGGCAATAAGATCGTCCACGACAAGGGCCCGATCATTGGGCTCCACAGCTCCTACATGCATTTCTATTTTATCGGTGCCATATTCCAGAGAGTATTCTTCCACGATCACCTCACCTAGTATAAACATGGAAGATTGTTGGCTAATGCATCCAGCTTGAGCCCTGTAGTATAGTTGTTCAATAATAGCAGCAGCTGCACATCAAACAACATGAAAACATACCAGGTAATTTTTTCGGCTTCCTTAATGGAACAAACTTTGCACCTATGGCTAATGCAATGGGGGGACCAAAAATGAATCCTCTAGCTTCAACACCTGGTTTTGATGGCAACAAATATGAATAGTGAGTACAAGAGAACATATAAGCATCTCAATTGCATTATTTGCAAGTCTGTCTTTTCTTTATTATAAGCGCACCTAATGGCAAGAAAATATACTATATTTCACATTACCAGCAACTACAGTGATCCCTTTGTCCTTGTACCGCTCGACAAAGAGGTCGATTGTGTCACGGAACGCCTCTGGATTGAGAAGCAACGTTGTAATATCCTGAAACAAAATCCCTGCACAAAGAATCAAAAGGACACATGATTAAAAGATACAGGCAAGTCCTACACATAAAAATGGAGAGTATTTTCACGAAAAAGACACAAAAATGGCATCTAATTTTAAAAGCACACTGCCAAATCCACGGTAACCTAACCAATGTTTCATATGTAACTACCCATATGGGTAAAGTCAGGCTGTGACCAGTCAATTTCCCCGCACAACTAGTTCAAGTCGCTGTTCACTAGGCACTAGCAGATAAGCAGCAGGTAGTTTCCAATTGTACAAAAATAAATCTGTAATGTCCATTAGCTGTTACTGCCAGTGGCAAATAAAGGCTAGTATTACATTATGCCTGTACTGAGTACTGCTTCATCACAACAACTCCGTTTTCATCTGTTTACCGTACCAGTAATACGCAGCAACACCAACTTACTCTCTTGCGTGTTACGAAGCTAGCCCTCTTCCGCGACTCAGGGTTAGCAAACCGCCGCCGCCGCCCGAACGAGCGGCGAGTCAACGTCGGTCAGAGCAGCCGTCGAGGCCGCTGCCACTAGGCATCAATCAGACCGACCCACCCACCCAACCAACCAACCAAGCAACATCTGCTAGGGTCTAGGGTTCAAGAGAGAAGGGAGAGGGGAGGCCCACCTGGCCTGGGGAAGTCGGGGATAACGCGGATGGTGGACGCGATCCGCGCAACGCGCCCGTCGGATGCCATCGCGACCACCGCAGCCGCCGCCCTCCTCCGAGGGATCCGAACCGCACGCTCGAGCTCGGAGCGCGTGCGCCGCCGGGCTGCTTGGGAGTCGGAGCCGGCGCGGGGGAGGGGCAACAGCACGGGGACGGGAGCAGCATCGCTCACCTTTTTAACTGCGCGTCGAGCTGGGCGCTCGGGCTGACACGTGGGTCAACGGTGACGGTAGTCCCCACCTGTCGGTGGGCCCAAGGGGAGATGATACACTGCACACCTGCGTGCCTGCCCACCGGGGAGGTTTGTTGGTAAATGACATGTGGGGCCACCACCTCCCGACGCCAGCTAGGGCGGCTTCTCTCTTGCGTTAGCATCTCCCATTGCATCAGCCGACATCTACATAGTTTTTTTTACCTGAATGACACTACATGAGTATTAATTTTTTTCTAAAGTATTTTAATTAATAAATAAATAAAATAGGAAAAATGAAAAATATCGTTATATCTCTACAGATAATGTAAATAACAAAAAGTAAAAAGTCACGTTTGGAAGTTAACGTGTTTCAAATAATTTTTAACTTTTGAAAGCCAAAAATCATCTCTGCTTAGAATGGCCCTGATCTAAATTGACCATGTTTTTTTTGTTTGGTTTGGTTTTTAGACCTTAGTCAAACTTCAATTACAAATGCTAGTATTTGCCGAGATGGAAGGCCTCAAACTTCAACGAAAACTTCAATTAAAAACTTCAATTGTAGATGAGTCAAATTTATAAAGAATATTATTGCTAGTGTTAGAAAGAGATTCAATAGAGATACGACGAGTCCACGATGGCAATACTACGCTATAAAGCCTGGGACGGATCGGTTGTCATGGTTGCGTGAAGCGTGGTTCACAGCTAAGATGCTTGATCATCTCATGTCTACAAACTTTGTTGGATTTTTTTCATGACCATTTTAAGTTGAAAGTTACTCACCTCAAAGTTAAATAGTGTGCTTCTCAGATCAGATGGCGCCACAAAGTTCACATCTTCACTCGTTTCGGTTTCAATTTCTGACTTATTTTTCACTATTCATAAATTTCGTATTTTTCTAAACTTTTAGTTTTTTTTTACTTTTTTTGCCGGTTCTTTTTTTCGTATTCGTTTGCGTTGTCCGTGATGAGCTAGTACATTTTTTCTATTTTAAATTTAATTACGCTAAATAAGCTACATTCAGCTATAGTGAAATTTCATCTGCTACAGTGTAATTTTAGCCATAAGTCACAGCTTTTCAGCCCAACCGAGTGGGGCAACCGACAATTTTTGCCCATGCTGGCCATGATATTGGCATCTTGGCACACAGAAGCAATTCTGGAACCAAGAGTTGCCTTATTGTTACATTTGCTTTCCTAAAAACAAACTAGTCAACAGCAGCACAAATCCAATTCTCAATGCAGCTTCCGGTAGAGGGAAGAAAAGGATAAACTCTGATCTCAAAACGAGAACAGAAGAAAAAACAATTGTAGGACCGGTATAGTAACAGAGGAGATGAATGGTGTCTTTGAAATGTTCCCTCAAGTATTCTTCAATCTTTCGCTCTAATAACTACTAAGCTATGAAAGTCAGAATAAGAAACCAACACCAAAGCAATCAACTTAAAAATCTAAGAATCGGTGAACCAAGGCACTGGTAGTCTGATTGACTACCAGGCGGCGATCTGACCACTGGCCATAGACCGGTCTAATCGGCCTCCTGGCAGTTTGACCTGTAGGGTGGCAATTTCAACGCTCCGTTGTTTTAGAACTTAAAATCAGCCAGAGCCGATGCAACTTTTGGTGCAACTCTAAAATTGAGAGAATTCATGTGAGACGTACTCACCACCTCGGTCCGATCTTAACCGTTTGATTTTCAACTTCGGCTTTATAGATTTTAAAGTGTTCAAGTGCTTCATCTTTTGACTTAAGTAGATAAATGTAACAATACTTAGACGCATCATCTATGAGAGTTAAGAAGTATCGTTTTCCACCTTTAGTTAATATTCTATTCATCTCACAAAGATCAGAATGAATTAGTTCAAGTGGAGAAGTGCTTCGCCCGTCAACGCTATGAAAAAGTTTTCGGGGCTGTTTTGCTTGCACACACATACAATTCACACTTTGAATCCTTCTCATAATTATAGCTTGGAATTAAAGTCATCTTGCTCAACCGCACAATAGCTTCAAAGTTAACATGACACAAATATAAATGCCAAGTATCATGAATTTTATTGCAATGGGAAACATTATAAATGTTTACATTATTGAGATCAAGAATGGATAAGCGGAACATGATTCCGCTATCATAGCCTTTGCCCACAAAACTATCAAATTTGGTCAACATGACCTTATTAGACTCAAATACAAGTTTTATTCCTTTCCTGCACAGTATTGATCCGCCCAGAAGATTGCGAGTCATCGCAGACACATACAGTACGTCTTTGAGGATGAGTGTTTTACCCGAGGTAAGCTTCAGGCAAACCTATCCAATCACACATACTGTTGTAGCAACTCCATTGCCCATTAGGACGGATCCACCACCTTCACCCTGGAATGAAGAGAAAAAAGATCAATCAACACATATATGTCTAGTTGCAGCTGGCAACACACAATTCAATTCGTGCCTCGCATAGTACACACACAAACACAAGGCCATCAACTTGGCACACATTCTAATCGTCTAGGTGCACGTATGAGTGTGTTACATTAGTTAGAGTTCATTTGGAATGTACGATTTTTAGAGGAATTTCGAATGAATGAAATCTTATAACAAAATTTCCTAGATAGTGTAACACCCTTGATTTTTTTGCCTCTTTTTAAAGGATTTTATGTAAAAATCATTTAATTATGAATGTTCCATAATCAACCCTCACATTGATGAATTTTACGAGATACAAAACAATTTAATATGCATAAACAACATAGAATCATGTTATTAGAATACATTATTTAAATCTATCGTATTTAATTACGCACTCATGAATTATATTGGAATTTTTGGAGATTATTTGGTATTTCTTTGAGCTCGACTTGGTTTCTTTCTTTTTTCTGAAATTCAGAAATGAATTTCCTTTTCCTAAAATTTCTTTGGTTGGTCCAGCCGTCCAGGCATCTTATTTCTTTCTCAGCCGGCCCATTTCCAGCCCAGCCTGCTCATCTTCTCCAGGAGGCCAGCCCCAGCCACGGCTCCACCGCGCCCCGAGCTCCGATGTCGACGCGACCCGAAGCCGCCGTATTCTTCGAGCTCGATCTCCATCACCGGTGAGCCCTAGCCTCCGCTGACACCACCGTAGAGATCCCCTCCTCCAGATCCGTCTTGGCCATGTTTTGGTTATACTGGAACCCCGTCGCTCTGCCGCCGCTCGAGCTCGTCGTGGACCACCGTCATCGATCTTCGAGCCATGTGCACTACCCGTGGAGCCGCGCTGTCCGCCACTGCCGCCGATGGCCAGAGCTGAACCGTCGCCGCCGCCATCGCTGACATCACTTGCCATGTCATCCCCGCCGTCGCCGTGTCATCCCAGTCAGCCGCACGCATGGCAACCAAAACCCGAACCCTAGATCAACTTATATCAATGACATGTCGGCCGACGTGTCATCCACCTAGTGTCTACCGTGAACCACCTGTCACTAACCTAGATTCTAGAATTTTTTCCCTAGCCCACCTGTTTCTCTCTCCCTCGTTAATTTCTCAGTTCTCTCCTCCGTTGTATTCCTATGGTACTGCATTGTCATTCCCATACAATTCTTGTCATCTTGTGTTTTCCATATTCCTATATTTTTCATTTCCTGCATTCGAAATAGGCCCTTAACTTTGTGATCTACCTGTACGTTCAGAAAGTTCAGTTTGGACTGGATAGCTGCAAACATTCACAAATTTTGTGCTGGTCGCATGTGTAAAATGTACAATTTCGTTGCATCATTACATAAACAAAAGTAAGCAGATAGGGGCATAGGGCAAATAAAAGAATGATTGCATTGGATTGCATTAAATATACATCATACAAATAGATCAACAGATACAACATCAGCAATGGAGATTGCTGGTTTCTCATCCTCCCTTCTCGCAATTCGACTGAACTCGGAGGTGTTAGCTGATGACTAACGAGTAACAAACTAAGTATTATGTACACTTGTTTCGCCTGCATCGACTCAGCTGTGTCATCGGAAAGACGAAATGCTAGGAGACCTGTACAGACTTGGCGATCTGGAGCCCTCCTTCACCCCTGAGCTCAGAGAGGATGAATCGCTCCGGAGCTCGGATAATCGGGCTTTTTCATGCAATAGTTTGCACTGCAGTATTGCATTTTTCAGCATCAGTAAGATGAAAACATAGTTTAAGTGTATTTGCCTCTGATGAAATAAGTGGGGGAAAAAAAGCAATGGTTACTTGAAACTACATGTGCTGCTGTTTTCATATCAAGTGGATCAGAACACAAAGCGGATAATTCACCAAAAAAAACATTGCTGCTGAATTCTCATCCTAGTAAATAAGAAGATTCAGTTAGCTCGATTTAAAAATGATTGCCGCGCATTATTACCTTTAACCTAAGGTCCTCAACTTCACTCTCCAAAGAAGCAATACGACATTGGAGTTGATTTAAGGCTTCCAATGCTTTCAAAAGACTCGCTTCAGATTCATGGTTTCTAACTCCAGCTACCTGTAGCAACAGTAGGATTCATGTTTGGTCGTGTAATCTGGCAAACTCACATCAACCACATGATAATGTTGCTTCCAAGTGAAAATATTCATACCTTCAGAACGCTGGTACATAAACTCGATAGATTTTCTGCCAGTTTGCTTCTATCTTGTTCGCTTTCCTGTTGACAGGTAAACAAACAGAATATCAGTGCCTTTGTACCTGGCATAACTCTTGACAGATGGAAAGGAAGTAGACGCGCCTCTAATTTCTTCCTCAAAAGCTCTTCCTCTTCTATCAGCTCATATGGACCTTTTCCATCTGAGACCCTGTAGCGGGCGAGCTCTTCCTTTGTACGGGCAACACTGGCCCCTAGCTGCTGCAGCTTTGCACTTTGCTCTTCATTCTGCTTTTTCAGAAGGACATTCTCCTCCTATTGAGTTGTGGAAAACACACGAAACATATCAGACAGGAAAAGAGTAATGTTCAGAAATACCAAGAAAGTTCCAAAAGTAATAAACAGTTCAATACCTTTGTTTTGACATGGTGATTAATTCGCAGCTGAAGATTCTGTTGTCTGGTAAGCTTCTTTACTTCATCTTCAAGATTAAGAATGATAGTTTTGTGGTTTGCATTCTCGGCCTACAATATATAAGCCAATAAATATAGGAAAACTAAAATTTACCAGAAAACGAGGGAAAGAAACATGCCTTTTCTTTTCCAATGGAAAAGTGATTTGCCGTACCTTCAACAAGTCAATTTCAGCTACCATAAAGTGTTCTTTTTGTCGTAATTTTTCTATAGTAATGCGAGCAGCTCCAAGTTCTGATTGTCTCTGGTTTATTTCATCAAGCCAGCTGTAGAACAAAAACATTGACGTGTACGTCATATCACCTATTATTCAGATTTTAAAGATGTCATAGATGGCAAAGTATCTACCTCTGCCTCTCTTCAATGAATTCATCAAGCTGCTTCTTCAACTTCATCAGCTCATTGGACTGCTGGACACTTGCGTTTTAAATACAATCCAAGAGGAAAGATAAGTTGCAGAAAAACCAGTGCCACTGTGGAACTTACCTCTTTAGATTCTTGAGCTTGAGAAATAGCTGGTTCTTTTGTGTCCATCTTTTGCTGGTTGTCAACTAGTGCCTACAAAATGATACCATAGGCAAATGTTTACAAAATATTAGTGGCCTACACACATAATTGGAAATATTTATGAATGTGTAAAGTAAGGGAATTTGTATTCCTACCGCCCAAGTTGTCATGTTCATCTTAACCCCTAACATATCACGAATCACATCATGTGTCATACTCTCTGTTGCAGCTAATCTCGCATTCAACATGAATATCTTCAAACATAATAGAAAAGATAGGTTGATAAAATTATAAACACATAAAATAAAAAAGGTGGAAAATTTAGAGAAATCTACCTCCCTTTGCCGACTAGCTGCTATGCCCTCAAGTTCCATGATACGTTGCTTTGCAGCACTAAGTTCTTCATCTTTCTCAGAATTCATTTGTTGTACAAAGCCCAATCCAATACATTTGAATGGGGAACCTGAACCCCGAGGTTTCAAGCTAATCTTCTCTGGTCTCGTGGAGCAAGAATTTGTGGATGTATTGTCAGTCTTAACCTGTTGTGCCATGGCCTCTAGCTCCATGAACTAGTCAGATCATATTATTAGTGTTCTTGAAAACTGTTGATAACTTCAGCTCTTGAAAATAAATAATAAAAAAAAATTTGCTTACATTCTGCTTATATTCTCGTGCTACTGCCTCAGCATGTATGTTTAGCTCTGAGATATGCGCCTTGCACTGAGCAATCTATAAAGAAAAGACAGGTAATACTGAAACCAACAATATTTGGACAAAACTTCTACAATAGTAAATTACCGTCAGAACAACTTAACACTCGTATTTTGAGTGAAAAATGGTTAGAAAATATATCGTTACCTCTGATTCCTTTTCAGCAACCTCCTTTTGAAGTATTATTATACTCTCCTGAGCAACCAGTAGCTCATTATGTATCTCTCTTGAGTGCCTGCAAGAGAAAGTCAAGGTGAGTGTTACCCTTACAGCTGTGAATTTGGTAACTGGTAACAAAATTCATCACAATGCAAACCTGGATGAGTCAGTTAAATCAACCATTCCATATTCCACAGAGCTCCTTGCTTTCCCGGAGGATGGTACAGCTAGCATTTGTTGCTTAACTTTCTGCAGCTCCACTTCTAATTCTTCTCTCTGCATTCTTTGGCGTTCTGCTTCTTCCTTGATGATGTCCACCTTAAGGGAAATAACCAAATACAGTTGTTGAGAAAGAAATATTACTGCAACAGGTAATGAATCAACACTAAAATAGAAGAGGTAGCACTGCTCACCTTGTTTTCCAAAGCACATACAGTACTTTCGAGCTCCTCAATTGACCTCTCCAATAGCTTCACTTCTTCACCCTTCTCTTCAGCATATGACTTCCTTTCCTCTGCTATCTGTAAAAGAGCAATAGAAGGGTTATACAGGAATAATAACGCAAGCAGTATTAAGGAAGAAAAACAATAATCAAGTAGGTTTCTAAGCACCTGTTGGGCCTCTGTAGCGATTGCTTCACTTTCTTGTGCCAGTGCCTGAGCCATCTGCAGCTTATCTTTCAAGATAAGCACCTGAGAGTCACAGCATTGCTTTTCATCTGAAAGCTTGGAAAAGTCATCCTGCAAACTTTGAAAATAGCTATTCCTATCATCAAGTAAACTTCTCAGCTCAATCAACTCTTCTTCCAGTCTTTCAGTGGCTTTACTTTTATAAGCTAACTCCTCCATAGCATAACTAATTTCTTCAATATGGTTCAGCTGAGATCTCATTTCAGTGTTCTGCATGTAAACTACCTTTAGTTCATCAACCTTATTTGCTAGCTGCTCCTCTAGGGCGGAAACCATTTCATTACTCTTCAAGACTTGAGCTTCTAGTAATTGCCTTCCAGAAACAGCATCATCAAGCTCCTGCGATCTAGAAGTAAGCACTTGTTCTAACGATTCTATTGCTTCGGTCAACTCAATAAGTTCATCTGCTCGATCTTTTGCAACAGATGCTGACTCCTGTAATAGGCTAAGATCAAATGACAAGCCCTTTGCCAATTCATCTTTCCTAGCTATTTCAGACTTCAGAAAAGAATTATGGGTGCTCAACTCCTCAGAGGACATTTGAATGGAGTCAAACTCATTGGAGAATTTCATCACCATGTGTAATTGGTCATTAATGTACTTTTGTACTTGATCAATAACTTGTTCCATACGGCCTTGAATGGTGACAAATAACTTCTCGGCATCAATATTAGCAACCAATTCAACCATCTTCTGTTCCTTGCACATAATATCCAGATTTTCATGTTTCAATGAATCCTTCTCGGACCTCAAATCATTTTCTCTTGAGATTCCGAGTTCAATGGCTTCGGCTTTCAACTCAAGCTCCTTACATACGGCTGCATGGGAGCATTGCAACTCCATAAAAGCTTTGTTTTTTCCATCTAGATCTGTTTGCAAGGATCTAATGCTGGATTCCAAGGAGCCAACTACATATTGAAGTTTTTGGTTTTCCTCACTCATTGCATGTAGACTTTCCGTAACTTCATCCTTGGTCCTCTTTAGGTCCTCCAAATCAATCCTTATCTCGATGTTCTCCTCATGTAAAGCATAAATTTCAACACTACCCAAATCCTGGCCAACTTTCCACAAAGTTGCTTCTGTCTTCAATCCTTCAAGGACTTCAGTAAACATAAGTCTTTGTTTCTGCAGCTGTACTTTGTAGTGCCCCAATTGTGTAGCCAAAACAATAGACTCGATATCCTTTGCTATTGTATTGATCATAACCAATTCATTGTGATAATCTACAAGCCAACTGCACAACTCAAATTCATTGCACCCTTTCATATCATTTAAAGGTATGGCATTGTTCACTTGAAGCAGACTCAAATCTTCAAGCATTGTGTCCTTTAACATTCTGTTGAGAAGCAAAGCTTCGTCCAATTGGTGGCGCAGCTCTTCGCATTTTTTGGATTCAGCTGCCAAGGCACTCTTGTTGGTAGCATCAATCTCTTCAATCAAAACGGAGAGTTCGTTATACATGGAATTTGACCGTGCCAACATTGCTTCTTCTTGTGCTTGCAAATGCAGAATATTCTTCTCGAAAGAATCTAACCTTGAGTTCACTGTAGTTGCTTCTTGTTCCTTCTTTGCAATACGACTGAAACTGTTGTTGATGTCGAGTAATAATTTTCCTTTGAGAACACTACACATCTCCAGTTCATTCTTTGCTTTATCATTGTGCTCTCGCAGCTTAGATATCAAAGAATTAGATTCACAGAGCCCACGCTGAAGGAAACCATTTTCTGCATTCAGCCCAGTAATTCTCTCCAATAAAATCCCCATATGGCAGAGGTGCAACACAGAAACAGCACAATCTTTTCCGATTATCTCTAACCAGTTCTCCTCTAACCAAGTTCTTGCCAATTCTGCGAACTGCTGAAGCTTTGACTTCATCCATTCAACATCAGAAGAAACGAACTCAAGCTTCTCCAATAGCAAATTCTGCAGATGTCTAACGCCATCTTCCAGTTCAAGAGCTAGCTCATTTGCTTCAAGCAGGCTTGCCTGGAATTTCTTTTCCATAACCTCATAACTTTGTCCCTTCAAATGCAGCTGCTTCTTCAAACTACTGATCTCACTTAGTAAACCATCCTTTTCAGCAATAAATGAAGCTTCCTTTTCTTTGTACCTTTCTACTTGAAGTTTTGCGTTTTCATTTGCTTCCACCAGTGCCTTGACCGTAGCGACCACATCACTTATGGTTGCCTGCGCTTCTTCAAACTTCCCTATAATAGTTGAAGCCTCAAATGATTTCTGGACTGCAAGATGTTTTGCCTCTGAAACCTCAAGTTCAAGTGCCTGGAAGAATGACATAGTTATGATGCTTAAAGATCTAGATTTGCTCATTTGCATTCTTGCATCAAGAATGTATAGGTAATGATAACAAATGATAGCAAGGAATCAAGACCAACCAGCTCAAGAAAATGAACATAATTTTCCATCCTCATATGCTAACTCTTTGCAGCTGTAATGTACACAATAAATCAACAAAACTCATTTTACCCCATCAAGTCTTACAGGGTCAAAGCATAGCAGTGCATTATGTCAACCAGACCCACATCAACATAATCCATTTAAGTCGTTGGGTAAAATTTATTGGAACTCAGGGAAAGCCACAAAAGAATGCTGAACTACGCCATATGTCCCCTTGGGTTCTTTAATATTTTTATTATTTTTACAACTTAAACCAAAATTTCTTGAAAGATAGACCGGGCAATGGTGAGATATAACTAAGTTTTAGTACCAGTCTGGCAGTGCGACAATGCCAGGTGATCAAAACAAGGCAGGCGGCATTTTACTACAAATTCTATAAAGCACCATAAATCAGTCTCCTGTTAGCTGTTACTTCTTGCTCATTAAAACCACGGCCCTACATGTGGAAGATAAGTATACAGCGTTACAGATTTTTTTTCTAGTAAAACTTTCTTACTGGAAAGAGAAACAAGTCTACTTTATTTTTGGGCGAGGAAAAACAAGACTTATGGGAATATGGCAAATTACAAATCCAATTGAAAAATGAAGAAGAAGAAGATACTTTGTTGTTCAGAAAAAAACAGAAATCACCAAAACGAAAAACTTCAACGAAAGCCTAACGGCCTTTCAAATGTTACCTCTTTTTCTTTATGCCATGAAATAAGTGATGCTGAAGCGTCATTATCTTTTTCTTGCATCTTTATCTCCAATTCTTTCAGCCCAGCTTCACAACATTTTTCTTTATCGATTATCTCTAACTTCAATTGAAGGACCTCAGCACTTAAATCTTCAATAGTTCTTTCACTCTGGAAACAGCATTCTTGCACTTTTTCTTTTTCTTGCAGAAGCTTGGCCATTTGAAACTGCAGCATCTGCAATCCGTGAACTGCAGAGTCCATTTCCTTGCTAAGTTGGCAAAGGACCTCGGCATTGCGCTGCTCCCCAGTTTCAAAGGCTCCAGGCATTTTCAGGTCAGCCTGCAACATGCAGTAAATACGGTCATTCCATGAATGTTTAAAGACCGCCACTCTTAATTGATACAGATTGATTTCTGTAAGGAACTTACTGACATAAAGAGTGGACTGTACGGTTCACCTTGATACCAAATAACAAGAGCATTAGCTTACCCGATCCTCCAAGTTCAAGTCTGAATCTTGACAAACGACCTCTTCAGGGTCCACAGAAAGGCTTGATTGCAATGTATTGAATCCAACTCCAAACTCATGTATAATACCCTTTGCCTTCAGAACATCTGACAACATTCTTAACAAAACAGCACTTTCTTCATTTTTCTGCTTCTCAAAAGCTTGCTTCTTGTCCTGGGTCTGACTCGATAAATGAGCTAAATTTTTCTTTGACTGGTCTAATTGTGACTCTAGCTGATGAATTACTTCTTCCATTCCCCTTTGTAAAGATACAAAGTTTTGTTCAAGAACATCCTTCTGCACAAATGTTTCAATGGATTCATCCAACAAAAGCTCTATTCTCTGAAGTTCTTCAAGTTGTTGCTGGTTCACATGCCTTTGTTCAGTTACTTGTGATCTTAAAAGAGAAATATCTTTTTCATTATCACTCTTTTCCCGTTGATGCACTTCATTTATGGCCTGCATTGCTCCTCTTAAGGACCTTAACTTCGAGTCCAAGCCACATCTTATATCATCTGCCTCTTTCAACCGGTTTTGAAGCTCCCCAAGTAACTCATCTCTTTCAGATATACCACGGCACATCTTCTGGAATTGATCCCCAATCCATCTTCTTTGAGAAAAGGACTCGGATATAAAGGCAACCTGGTCAGAAGCTTCATCAAGAGCTGCATTTCCATCCACAAGAAAGTTTGCAATGTCAGCAGCTAATCTGTCCCAGTCATTGGTCAACAGCCCAATTTGCTTTTCTTTTTCCTCAATTAGTGCAGAAATTCTTTCATTTTCTTTCATCACCTCAATTAGCCTATCATTCAACTGTTCTCTTTCCAGTTGAAGCTCATCTAGGCTCTGTTTGGCCAACAACTCATATTTGTTACTAGCATCTAACTGTTGTTGCAGTGATATAAGCTCTTCTTGTAAGCACATAATCACCTCAGCTGTTTCAACCTCAACCTGTCTACGGACTTCGTCCATTTCTTGCTCAGCAGAACTGTGAGATGCCTGATCTCTCTGGTACCTTGTATTTAAGTTGTGTGCCTTCTCAAGTGAAGCTTGCATTCTTTTCAGCTTTATCTGCAAAGGTGAATCTTCATTTTCAAAACACTTCAATAGTTGCATTTTGGGCTCTTCATTAGCCAAGCATTCCTGTCTACGGTGAATGTCAAGATCATTATTTAACCTTGAGATTTCCATATCCCTTTTGTTTAGAAGCTCTATGCCCTGTTGATTATTCTCCTTCAGCCCATTTAGTTCATTTATCAACATAATCTGCTGCAAGTCAAGAGCTTCAATAACAGATCTTGCATCATTTAGTTCACTTTCTATGGCCTCACTCTGCCTGCAAGCTTCAAGGACACGTAAATTTGCTGCTTTCAGCTCATCACCTAAACCAGTAGTCCTTTCCTCAACTTCTGCACGGGCTGTCCTCTCTTCTGCAAGAATTGTTTTAAGAATGTCCAACTCCAGCTGCAGGTTTAATATAACTTCTGTGTTCCTCATGGAACCCTCATCAGAACAATCCTCCATCATTGCAGGTGCATGAGAATCACACTGGTGCAACGTTGATGAAAATTTCTATCCATATGATACAAAGCATAATGTCAGATTCTCATTTTCCCCATTGCCACAATGGATAGCCTGATTGGTGTAGAACATAAGAACATGGATTAGTTCAGAAGCTATTGTGCATACCTCAAATACATTAGAATATTCCTCCCTCTTTGAGCTTTTGATGGCACTTAATTCTTTTTTAAGATCAGTTATTTCCCTGTGAAGTAACGACTTTGCTTAAAGAACAGAAATTTCAACAAAGAAAAACTCATGCTAATGATCTTTTTGTAACTACGCAATTACCGTGTTAATTTTTTATTTGATTCTAAGCAAATTTGCAGCTCACTCCTACAGGTTTCTAACTCTTGATTGGTCCTTTTCAACTGGACAGGAAATGAGAGAGAGAGCAACATCAGTTAATCAATATAACTATAAGAAACAGGGTAAAACGTTTCTCTGGAGGGCAAGAAGATACCTCCATACGTAAAGTTTCAGCATCACCGGCTAAACTGGAGCAATGCTGTTCTATGTCCTGAAAATGTAAAAAACAAATGAACAAATTTGTAGGAAAGATAAAAGTGGGCAGAAAAAATAAACGGGAATTAAACCTCAAACTTGGCCGAAACGCTATTTTGTTGATCAGTTTCTACCCTCCCTTCAAGTATTTGCGAGAGCTGTCAGGACAAGGAATGCTGCTTAAGCGAAACCCGGGAGACTATACTTATTAGAATTACAAAATGAAGGTTAATATAAACCTGATTTCGAAGGTTTGAAACTTCGATCAACAGAACCTCCCTCTCCCCTTCATTATATAAGTGGTGGTACCTATAAATACACGAAAAGCATTTTACTACAGTGCAACATATATTTGTGCATGTTGATCTAGATTAGATATACCTCTTGAGTTCGTTTGAGAGACGAATATTTTCTAGCGCAAAACGAGTTACTTCTGGATTTTTGTCAACTCTTGCACGGAGCAACTCAATTTCTTGTGACAACGTTTTGCTTTCTTCCAGTAGATATGATTCTGCTGGCAATTTGTCACGAACAAGAGCCTCCATCCTGTGAATCTTCTCATCCCGAAACTTCAGTGTCATCTTAGCGCACCTTGTATCCTCCTCTCTTTGACAAACCTAAGAACATATACCACAAACCATTACAGGATGCTCTCTTACAAAATTTTACAGATAGGTTTTACAGAAGTTGTTTGTTGTCCCAGAAAGTTACCAGTCGTTTCAACTGCTCAATTTCAGCTTCAAGTTGCTTGATAGTAGTTTCTGCCATTGATTCTCTCCGCAATGCTCCTGCCAGTGTTTCTTCCAGTAACCTCAACTACAAAATACCAGACAGACAGACAGTTTTTAGTCTAATCCTTTGACTTCAAATATGGAAACAATCTTCCCTGATATCTAAAAACAATTGAACAAAGTCATGCAATCAAAGATGTTTGTCTTCATGTTGATTAATATAAAAACTGATTTGTGATCGGCATAAATGGTAATAATTAAACTGTTTAAAATAAATTTTAAAAAGATTAACTTGATCGGCATACAATGTGTGAAACCACAAGATATGGGGTAAAATTGAATGAAATCCCGATTAAGACGGCTTACCTGCTTATTTGAAATTCTTAAATCTTGCAGAGATCTTGTGTTCTGGGCATTATTGTCTTTCTCCTCATCCACACTCATGTTTTCAGTACCATCATCAACATCACCTCCGGATCTTTCAAAAATGTCAGCAGTGAATGATAAAGATCTAGTGACAAGTTGACGCTTGAGGACAGCAAGCTCCTCCTGACATAAGGACCTTCTTTTAGTTTAGGATGATGTAACATAGAATGTAAAGTAGGACTAAAAATTCTCCAGGCATCACCTTTAGGAGACGTATCTGATGTTGCAAAGTCAGCACATCTCCTGAAGTGTCTTCATTCACAACCGCCTTCAAAATTGAAGGGGCAAGGATTGCAAGTGGTTAGGAACCTAAGATATTTTGGAAAAAAGAAAAGAAACTTAAGAGGCAAATACTTACATTGTTCTGAATGAGTCTTGCACGCTGAACAAACTTGAGGGTACTCAGTGTTTCATTAGCGGAACTATGTAAAACACACAAAAAAGGAGACATTAGGATACCTAACAAGATCCCATGCTTTGTTCAAGTTAGAGCAAAGTATAAGTCCAAAAATTCATTACCACACTGAAGGGCTGACATTTGCAATGATCATTGTTTTTGAGTTTCCACCAAGTGAATCCTGTATGTAAAAAAAATGAATCATAGACATGAAGGGAACACAGTAAGAACACAATAATATGATGTTTCAAGGTTGTTACTTGGAGAAGAAACGTCAATCTTGAGTCCCTATAAGGAACATGCCTTTGCTTCCCATTCGTTAGATCAACTAAACTCATTATCACAAGACTGCAATGCACAATTCAGGAAAGTACTCATGACTGAGCAATAGCACGGAGAAATCTCTTGTCATATAAAAATAAATCTTCATCTAAAAGTTTCACTGTTAGACACGAACCCCAGTGTTGATAATGATTTGTTAATATTAGTAGCTTCCTTCAACCGTTCACCTTCAGCACCAGATGTCCTCTGCCTGTTTCAGGTGGATGTCTCAAGGAATTGGGATTTCAGTAAGCACAATGAACTGTGAGACAAGTGATAATATTTTCTATCTACCTTTCTGACCCAGCAAGATCAACTAGATTCAGTCTTGCAAATCGTAAGTTAGATGTAGAATCTTTCTCCCACCTACTCTCGATGATACATGTGAAAACACTGTGGGATCGGCTGCTCTCACGATTCATATTTGTAGCGGCCACTTTCCTGTTCGCAGCACCCTGAAGTGGGTTTTGGGCAAACACGATTGGTCAAAATACAATGACAGTCTGGCAGAGGATATGATCCTTGAGCAAATGTATTTACCTGCATCAAAAGTTTTATGATGTCACCGACACAACCAACTTCAAGTTCGGTCAAATTTTCTACGTAGACTCCATTCCTTATATCTTCCCGGAGCTGCACATTAGTTGTTTCATGCTTAGTACAAATAATAATATCACGGTTAAAAGTCATATTCACTTGAAGCAACAGCGTCAAAGCTTACTGGAAGATTTGTGGATGAAGGATCAAGAAGATCTGTAATTTGTTCATTGTAAATCTCCAGGAAAGAACACTTGCAATTGTACTTAAGCTTCTCATCCCTCCTGCTCTCTTCTTCCTGCAATTTTGGGTTGAACACAAATAAATTTGAGATTTGTAGCATTATGAGATACTTGATCATATAATCAGAAATAACTAATGTGTTTTGTATGTATGAAACTGCAAAAGAGAGGAAAAGAGTTTCATTTTTTACCGCTCTGATTCTCGCAAACAAGAACTCAAAAATACGTGGTGTCATCCCACGGTCTGGACTAGGCCTCACTTCCAGCTCACTGATTCCACCAAGCATTGTGTACGTCTTTCCACTTCCAGTCTGCAAACAATTAAAGAGTTCAAGAGCATGAAAATATTTCTTCATGACTAACAAGTAAAACAAAAATGAAATTGATAACAAATACCTGCCCATAAGCAAAGACGCAGCTGTTGTATCCAGCCATACAGTTCTCAACCATTGGTAAACCAGCAACTCGGAAAAGCACTTCCTGCAAATGCAAATTCAGCAGTTAATCAGAATCCAAGAATTAGAATCAGAGCATGAATCAAATTGTTTTCAAGCTGACCTGATTCACTGCTTCACAAGCAACATGGTCAAATGTAAAACGGGTTTCTGGCTGCCCAATCCATGTGATACTCTGCGCACTTTCTTGTTTCAAACATCGATTATAACCAGTCAGGTTTTTCTCGGTGTTATTTAGAGGGCGTACACGGATAACGACCTGGAGAATAAATAAAGGACAAATGTAAAGGATGTGTATGGTGGAATTGACTCTCCAACATGTGCATCGATTCAAAATTCAAAGCTCAAATACATCTTGGCCCAGATTTAAATGCAAAAGGAAAGAAATGAAAGGGAAAAAACTCAATCAACCCATGTCTGGAACATCTATAACCATTAACTGAGGAACATTTCTTGTGATACTCTACCTAATCAGAATAAAATTAGCACAAGAGCCCAATTCCCATTTGATACGATGATAATTACTATTTAGTGTGCAAGATGAAATTCTGGAATGGTCAGTCATTGCCCACAAATCTGTAATCTGAGACCAATAAGTAAACTATATACTCATGCTTTACATTTTCCCCTTTTCATACGATGACATTTCTATTTCCCAAACAAAAGAAATTTCACAAAACAGCAGAAAAATCGGTAGTAGATCCAATTCACACCTGCACATTGTTCTCCATCCAGAACGAGGGGTCCTCCCGGAGCTCAAAATATGGCACCTCCACAGAATTCACCACCGTCGCCGGCATAAACGACACCGGCGTCCCCCTTGGCGCCATCGAGAACCCCAACCCCAGCCCGGCCCCACGGACACCACCACTCATCGGTGGCCTTGACACGCTCATTCCGACGCTGTATGCCGGCTTCGACACGCTCTTCGTCGGCGTGCTCTGCGTGGAACCACCCTCGGAGGCCGCCGCCGTGGCCTTCGCGCGATGCGCACGTGGAGTAGTCATCACGCTGCACGGGGTCGCCCCCACCCGCGGAGGCAGCTCCTCACCGCCGGGCGGGACCCACCCGAACCGGCTCCGCGCCGCCGCCTTCTCGGGAGTCCGGAACGGGAGCTTCGAGGGCGTAGGCGCCGGCGACTCTGGCTTCCGCTTCAACCCCGACGACGGTGGCTGGATGGCGAGGAGAGGAGGCCGGGAGGCCGCCGCGTCGGAGTCTGCGGCGGCGGCGTTGGCGGGTGCGGCATCAGACGCGTCGGCCGGCGCGTTCTCGTCGTTGCCGGCTTCCGAGGCGGAAGCCCTCACTGGAGTACGGCGGAGAGCGCCGAGATTCCTCACCATTCTACACAGGCACAGAAGCTTCAAAATTTCGAAAAAAATGGGTAAAGTAGAAATCCAAAATGATGCTTTTCGGGGAGCTCGAGAAGGCACCTGAGCGCGGAGGGGTGGGGGTGGTGGCGGCGGTGAGGAGGAGGATGGCGAGGCGGCGAATGGTGTGATGCTTTCGCCGCCGCTGCTTCTAGAAGCTTCTTCTGGAGGAGAGATCCACGTCAAGACAGCAGAAAATTTCAATTTTTCGGGAGAAAATTTTAAAAATCAACACTTCGCCGCAGATGGGGTCGCATCCGAATCACCTGGTAGTTGAGCGGGAGGATCGAACCTAGGGTAGCCCAGCGAGCCGCGGATCCCGAGCTGCTTCTGACCGGTAGTGTTCGTTCTAGAAGGTCCTAGAACTGTCTGTCTCTCTCTCTCTCGGGAGGAGGAAGGGGGAGAAGAAAGGAAGGGTTAACGGGATTTGAATCGAGAGTGGGGCAGCAAGTTTTAACGAGATTTGAATCGGGACGGAGGCATTCGAAATGGACGGCTGGGATCGGATCGCGGCGGGTTGCACCGCGAGGACGGTTCGAATTTGAGGAAGCAATACACCCGGTGCACAGCAGTTGAATTCCAAACATTTCTTATGGAAGTCATTCCACATCGGCTTAGGCCCTGTTTGTTTCCACTTAAGATTATTATAATTTAGCTTATAATTATAAGTGGAAACAAACAGTCCAAATTATAAGGTAGTTTATTATAATCTAATAGCTCAGATTATTGTAATCTAATAAGCTCAAAAAGGAGTTTATTTCAAAACATAGATCACCTTTATCTAAATGACCATAAAACTTCAGAAAAATTACCCACCTTTGCCATTCATTAACTCCCTAATCTTTAAACATTATAAGCTCAAGGGCATTGTAGTCTTTAAACATTCGAATACAACAATTCATAACTCTGATAATCCAGTCGCTAAACACCGACAATTTATTTCCACCAGCTTATTATAAGCTAGCTTATATAATCTGCAATTATAAGCTAGATTATAATAATCTTAAGTGGAAACAAACAGGGCCTTAGTATCCGCTTTAAACGATTTTAATTTCTGACTTTTTTTACTTTCAACTTATTTAAATCAAAATTGACTTGAAACATATTGACTTCTCATTTCACTTAGTTTGGCTTGTTTTACTTTTTTTTGTATTCCTTTGTATGGTACATAACAATATAACGGGTTTTTTTTCTCAAATTTTTTCTTTCTTATTTTTTCTAAAAAAAGCTAACAACCGGTACAGTTTAATTTTAGCCAAAAATCAAAAGCCGAAGCTGTAAACCGATTAGAGCGCCCCCTCAATTCCTAATTTTTTTGGCTTTCGATTTATTTAAGTCAAAAACTACTTAAAACATATCAGCTTCTAATTTTGGTTTTTTGGCTTTTTTTTTGTTCTTTTTTTCCTTTTTCTTTTGCATTGTCCATGATGATATCATGTTTTTTTGTTTTTTATTTTTTTTCCTTATAAAAAACTAAAAACCACTACAGTGTAATTCAATGAAAAGTCACAGCCATAAACTAGTTGGAGCACCACCTTAACCGTATGGCTTTCAGATGTGGCTATTGGCTTTTGGCTAAAATTGTACTGTAGCGGCTGTTAGCTTTTTCTGGATTATTCAATTAAAAGAAAATGAAGAAGAATTTAAAACGCACTGTTATATCTCCACAGACAATATAAAGAAAAAAAAGAAGAAAACCAGAAGCAAAATAGTTGAAAGGCAAAAAGCAAAAAAATCAAAATTAGAAGCTGACGTATTCTAAGTGGTTTCTGGTTTAAATAAGCTGAAAGCCAAAAAAAGACAGAAGCCAAACCCATTTGGAGGGGGGTTAAATTTAAAAAAATCCATTATTTGTACTTTTATTATCTCAATTTTTGATTTACCTATTTGTGGATGTATTATAATATATCCTTGTGTCACTCAAAAGTGTGTGCATAGATGCATTGTAAATGTATTAAGGGCCTATACATGATATATGGGGATTTTCGCAAGAACTCCATGCGCGGAATAGATCGATCCATATATGATTCTATCGAACTCATGTCCCCAAATAAGTCCTAACTGTGGCGATTAACCCGGCCTATGATTATTTTGACGGATCGGATGACATATGAAAGTAATGCATAATTCAGTTTGCTTAGCAACGAGCAAGAACTTTTTTCTCGAAGACACGAACAAGAACTGTTGAAGTTACGGTCCTATTCGCAGATTTCTAAAAACTGCATTTTCTACGGTGCATAGTTTTTTTATAATACATAGTTTTCAAACGGAGTATCTTTTTAAGGTAGTGTCTACTAATCAATTTATAGTACACGTTGCAATGACTTTATTTATATCGGCTAAAATCGCACATAAATGTCTCTCTCTGTAAGTTTCGCTATAAATTGTTATTATTCATAAGCCAAATCTAAAAACCAATATGAACGAGACTGTACATAGGGTATCGATCTCACTAGCTGCCAGAGTAATTGCTTGACAGATCTCACATAGGCACCGCTCATTAGAGTTTCTGCTTCTAGATTTGAGCTTTTTAATTTCGTTCTTTTTTTGTTTTTGGCTTTTTTGTCTCTAGTTTTTTCTTATTCCTTTGCATTGTTTGTGATGATATAACTTTTTTATTTTTTAAAAAATTTAATTACTCTAAAAACTATCAGCAGCTACGGTACATTTTCAGTCGTTACAATACAAAATAAACCATAAACCTAAACTTATAAATCTAAATGAGCACTACCATAGTAGTGCTGCGTTTTTAGGTCATATTCAAAAGCTTGGTTTTTTGCTTTTGGTTGTAGCTCTTGTGTTTTGGCTGATTACGAGAGAGATTAAAGGAGTAACGGACACCTGTATTGAGAAGTCATTTCATTCAAAGCGGTCCCTGCAATGATTTCTACAGACGACTTATAGGAATCACTATGAGAAATCACTTCATTCAAAAATCGGCTTCTAAATACCAAAAAATAAAAACTGTTTGAAACAGGTGCTCACGGGCCTGTTATTTTCAGCTTGTGGTTTTTCTAAAGTAGCTAGCTTTTAAACGGAGCGTCTTTTCAAGATAGGGTCTACTAGTTAATTGTAATACAAATTGTATCGACTTTATTTATATCAGCAAAAATCGCATATGAGTTTCAATTACTCTAAAATCTCTCACACAAACAGTCCAAAAGCTATAAACTACAGCTAAAAGATATAACCTACAGTTAAAAAAACAGGCCTAGATTATTCCTGCTTTAATCACAAATACACGTGCGTCATCGATGCTGCGTCGGTCCTACATTTGAAGCGAGATCTGATGGAGACACGGAGTTAACCAATCTATGAAGGAAATATTCATGTTGTGCACAACTGCACATGCGCAGCGCAGCGTGGTGACCCTACGTCCTAACGGCCACTGTCCCCGCCCCCTTTTTTTTTTGAGATGATACTCCGTCAGATGCTACTGTAGTGCTGTTTGAAAATTCGGATGGTGCGAAGCCCAACGGCTACGGTCTGGATTTGAACTCGGCGACGGCCTCCAGATTTTTTTTCCCATTTTGGGATGAACATTAGTCCTGCTATTTTTTGTTTTTAGTTTTGGTTTCTTTAAAAGCTAAAATAAATGTGGTTGTTTCTCTAAGCGGTTTTTTGAGCTTGCTGATGCGTGCACCGTTCACGTCAGTGTTTACGTCGTCTGTCAACATCTTAAAAAGCATAATTAAAAATCATCAACCGCGGTTTTAAAAACAGGGCCGTTTTTGCTTCATTCTAGATGATTTCCTTTTTATTTCATGATCACGAGACAGGTATGTATGTTCTTCCTTTCCAGAAGAACCAGCTTCATGTTTCTGATTGATGAGGTTGGTAGGGGTGTTTTAGTAGATCGAGATCGAGAGTTGCCGAGCTTTGGTGACAGTGGTTCACCCAGAACGGAAGCCGCGATACACCCGCAATGGCTTGCTTGATCCCATGAACCATTGAGAGCATATTCTTTTTTTTTTTGCTATATCTTATGATTTTTTTGTTATGATTGATAAATAGGATTTTTTGTTATGATTGATAAATAGTAACAGTTCGTAGAGAAATTGTACGGAGAGATAGACACTCACGTACGATTTTAGCCGATATAAATAAAGTCGTTGTAATGTCTACTACCATTAATTAATAGACCATATTTTAAAAAGGTATTTTATTTAAAATATATGTGCTGTAGAAAAACTATTTATAGTAGAAAAGATAGGAGCTGAAGCCGAGAAGAAGAGGCAGCACTGTCAGCACAAACGGAGCATGGTGTGTTTTGGAATGCAGGAATTTTACAGAAAAAGAAACGATTCCATTCGTTTCTGGAGGGACCGAGGGAGCATCTGATGAGTTTCATTTATGGGAGACTTATCGATAGTTCGGTACTAATATCTCCCACTCCAATTCAGGCTTTCAGCTCAAGCGTTGGTTATTGTTCAAACACGCCGTATGCTCGTACAATTTAAGGGTTTGTTATTTTTTGTTGTGGCTTTTAGTTATAGCTTGTGGTTTTTGGGCTGTTCGTGGTAGAGATTACAGAGTAATAGAAACTCACGTGTGATTTTTGTCGGTATAAATGGAGTCGATACAGTATGTACTATAATTAACTAGTAAACTATATCTTAAAAAGATACTCTATTTAAAAGCTAAAACTAGTTACTATAGAAAAGCCGAAAAATAGTTTTTGGCCCTGTTCTTTTCAGCTTCTAAAAGCTGTTTTTCGGCTTTTCTATAATAACTAGCTTTTAAACGGAATATTTTTTCCAAGATATGATCTACTAGTTAATTATAGTATATACTTTACTGACTTCATTTATATTGGTAAAAACCACATGTGAGTTTCTGTTACTCTGTAATCTCTCGTACAAATAGCTCAAAAGACACAAGCTGTAGCCAAAAATTATATACCGCAGCTAAAAAGAACAGACCTAAAAGAATCTGAAAAGAATAGGACCTTAGGATGAATCATAGCTCCTCCCACATCAAACGTACAGTTCACATACATAAATTGCCCACGAGTGATACGTACTCATGCACATTGCTGGTATTAGGGGCCTGGAATTAATCTCCGGTGAAGAAGTCGTGCTTCTAGGGGTAAAGAATTCAAATTCAAAATTTTCACACCGCCCTCATTATACATACACGTATACTGAACTGAAGCTGAACGGCAATTAATTAACCCCTTAATCATTTTAAGGTTTTAACATTACCATTTGAGACAACGGACCCGGATAATATAGTAAATTAATCGCACGTCTACTCCACATCGAGCTAAAAGTTTTCTAGTTTTTGCACTCCAATTTGAATTTCGCAGATCTGATGTGTAGGCTATGCGGCTGGCCTGCACATGTATATTACATCATCCTGGAATCTCTTATACGGATCTTGGTCCTGTTCAAAATGTTGTCTCTTTTAGCTAATTGCGAAAAAGATTTAAGAGAGTAAAGATACTCACGTCATGAAACCACTTCATTTAAAATAGCTCATGCATTAAATCTTACAAAGGCTATCTTGAAAAAACACTCTATTCAAATACAGATTTCTAAAATCAAAAGTCAAAAACTATTTATAATAGGACCCTTATCTAGCATGCCTCATCCTCGCAAATCTTAAATCCTGGCTAATTCGCTTGCTTTAAATGGGAGTGTTAAGTTGCTATATCCTGGATGTATGTATCGCAGTGGTTGTTTAATTTCCACACGGACTTCATTTTTCCTTTTTCTTCTTTTTTTTTTGAGGCGACAAAGGTGGGCAAGCTACCCACATGAACTCAAATTCATTACTGCGAAAGACAGTACAAAAATTACAGGGGCAGGCAAACCAACAAATTGGTTCTCTTACACGTAAAAGAGCAAGAGATGGGAGAGCCGTAGGAATATGGCCCAGTTTTAAGTAGGTTCTGACTTTAGAAATCAAAACCGTTTAAAACACATTATCTTTTCAATATGGATTTTTTCCTTTGTATTATTTATAGATATATAACATTATTTTTTCTTATTTTTCTATTTTTGTTTAATTGAATACCTCAGAAAAATCAAAAGTCACAGCACTTTTGCACAGAACCTATAACTATCAGGTGATTACATCCAATAGTTGGTCACACTGGTTTAGCCCTGTGTTGGGTTGGTCTCCTGTAGCTTTGCCCGGACTTCAGCTTAAGGCCCTGTTCTTTTTCAGTTTTTGGCTTTTGCTTTCCACTTTTATACAGTAACTAGTTTTTAAATAGGGTGTTTTTTTAAGATAGGGCCTACTAGTTAATTGTAGTACATACTGTACCAACTTCATTTATATCGGCAAAAACCACACGTGAGTTTCTGTTACTCTATAATCTCACACGAACAACCCAAAAGTCATAAACCTCAGCCAAAAAGAACATACCCTAAATAAGGATATAAGCCTTCGTGTGGGTTTTTTTGGGCTACAACTTATAGTTTATGGCTACGGTTTATGATTTTTGCCCTTAACGTGAGCGCTTATATGAACAAACCGAATACTGATAAGCTGTTTCGAAATAACTATCTTGATAAGTTGTTTTAAAACGGTGATAAAGAAATTATTCTATTTATTTATTTAAGATAAATCATAAGACATAAAATCGAAAATAGCTGCGTCTTCCACTCAACTAGTTTCGTTTTTAACTGACGGGTCTCTTAAGGTGGAAATATTCCATTATGTAACGGTGATACAATCCAGTCTATGTAACAAGCCAATTAGAAAGCGACACGTGGCAATGTGAACTATATCAAACACTGTTGATTACTGTACCATAGTGAAATATCCCCCTTTGCTACAGTGTTTCATGTCAAAATTGTAAACTGATACGTTTCAAGTAGCTTCTGATTTAAATAAGCTGAAAGCTAAAAACAGCTAGAAACTTAAGCCATTTGGAGCGGGACCACCTCACAATGTTCCGTGGATAGTAAACTCAGAACTGCAGATGTGACAGTGACGAAATTTTTGGCCGGCAAGAGGTGAGAAAAACATGCTGCTCTTGTTAAAAAAGACACCTCCAGTCCATGATCAGGAAAAGGCATCTTGCTTGCCGTTCACCGATCTGAGAATTGCTGGAACTAAGAAGATAGTGCTCAACCCAACATCACAATTCAGTTAGTGCATCGGGAGGCTGAAATTACCGCTGCAAATTACACCACATGGCGACGGTATAAACAACAGGTTTCAAACCTTTGTTTCTTCAACGCTCGCAACCAAACGCTCACGCCATCTCCAGACCTCGAGGCGCGCAAGCTGAAGATCTGCTGAAGATGCTGCCATTCCAAGACGACAAACAACGAGCAAAGCACTAAAGAAAACGCTTCCATGATGGACACGGACTATGAGCAAACACAAGGCAACAAAAATATCAGGCATGGTCAACACATAGAAGTACTACTTTAGACTACGAGTACAGTTACTGTAGTAGACTTAGAAGAAAAAAATTTAGCCCCGGCTAGAAGCCTAGAACACACACGACTCCCATAGGAATTTGTAGAAGAAGTTATTTTTACAGGCGCAAGAACACTCTTTGCAGAAACTGAAGTTTTTTTAGAAACCCTAGAACTTATAATTAAAGAGCTTGCAGCATAGAGGGGAAGAGAACACCCTAAACCTTGGTGTGCGGCCAAAACCAGCCTCTTCTCCGGACATGCTCTCTCGACTCGAAGCTACAAAACCTTGGTGTTTGAAAAGCCTTGTGAGATGAGTGTGTGACATGGGAACATCACAAGCTAGGGTTCTCTGTTGGGTTGATCTCGAGCTAATCGCTCGAGATATTTCGAGGGACTTAGTCCACCCACGCGCCTTTGATCGGGGCGGTTTTCTAACCAACTTGGTCACGGTCCCGCCACCGAGTGCAAATATATAACGGGGTTTTCGGCGGGTCGATTCACGGTTGTTCAAGTCCCAAAATCCCAAACATGTCCGATCTCTCACGAGCACTCGGTGGGCGAAGACCGAACCCGTCCGCCCGACCACGACTACTCCAGTGACATCATCTCCATCAACGCCGGCCGACCACCTCTACTGCTGTTCTTCACCGACTGCCGACCACCCTTATGGCTTCTCCAACATCGGGTACGCTTCCGCATTATGTTTACATAGGTGTTCATGATTTGATCTAGGCTTAAGACCTTTTGGGACATAATTAGACTTAGCGTAATTTAACATTGGTATCAGAGCCTAATGCCTATACTCATGAACCCTAAAATTTTATCTTTGGATCCGGTTCGGTTTCTTGGATCGGCTAGCATTTAGAAGGAGGGGAAATTTCTTTGTTTTTCGGCAAGAAAAACCCTATAGTCCCCACCGAACTTTAAAATCCCCAAATCCGCAAGGATTCTTAGATCGGCGACAATAGCAACAAAAAAAAATGGATCGGGGCTAGGAGCCTACCTCGGCCGTCGCGTGCCGACGCCGTCTTTGCCGGGAAGACGCCGTCGTCTTGCTGCTCGGGTCGCCGGGCCGCTGCGCCTCGGCAGCCGCGCTTAGCCCGCCCGGGCCGCCGGCCGTCCGCCACTTAGCGCCGTCTTGCGCCAAGAAAAGCGCCGCTTGCGCTTGCTCGGCGTCTTGGTGCGCCGCGCGCCGATGACCGCTTGCTGCTGTCGCCGTCGCGGCCGTGGCGGGCGCCGATCGCCGGCGCCGCCGCCATTGCCGCTCTGCCGCACCTGCGCGTCGCCTCACCGGCCCAGTCGCCGCCTCGGGCGAGCCGTCTTGCGCCGCCGCCGGGGTCGCCTCGCCTCATCGTCGCCGCCGCTTCCGCCTTGGGGCCGCCGCTCCGTGTGCGCCGCCCGTGTCTCCGATTTTTTCGGGCGTCATGCGATTAGGGTTAGGTTTTCGGGGTTAAAACCCACCCGCATGCGTTTCGGCCGTCCGATCTGATCGGACGGCTTTCCTTTAATGGGGCGAATTTTGTTTTGGGCCGAGACGCAATTGAGTTGGGCCGGCGCGAGAGTTTTGGGCCGTTCGGCCACTTTCGGCCGTTTTCGGCTGACGGGCCGTGTGTGGCCGGCGCATAAGGTGGGCCGCGTGATGAATATCGGTCCGAATTTTATTTTTTAGGATAATTTTCAGCCTGTTTTTTCCTTTTGAGGCCGTTTTTCAGCGTAAAATTTTCTTTTGGGGCCAATTTTCAGCAGAAATTTATATTTCAGTGCATATTCTTTTATTTTACATTTATGCCCTGTTATAATTTTAATTTTCAGTGTATGCACTGTTTTAATCAATTTTTTAGAGGCCCAAATTATGATGAATAATCATGTTATTGTTATGAATAATCTCAAATTTAAATTGAGCCAACGGAAGATATTTAATTTTGAGAATTTATGCTTAATTTTGGCTTTATGTATTAAAGTTTTTATGATTAAATTTTGGCATTATGTATTCATGTGATTATATTCTGACCAACGTCGTTTATAATCATATGTTGCTAATTAAATATTTTAATTTAAATTTTTATGACTTAATTTTGGCATTATGTAAGCATATGATTATATTCTGACCAACGTTGTTTATAATCATTTGTGGCCAATTAAAATTTTGTGATTTTATGTTCAGACTTTGGCATTATGTATGCATATGGTTATATTCTGACCAACGTTGTTTATAATCATATGTCGCCATCGAGATATTTAATTTTAAGATTTTACGCTTAAATTTGGCATTATGTATTCATATGATTATACTCTGACCAACGTTGTTTATAATCATATGTTGCCATATATAATTAAGTTCTTTTCATTTTCTGCCCAACGGTGATATGAATTTGAACTGTAATTTATTTTGCATGTTATTAATCAGACCAACGTAGGGTTAATTACATGCAATATATATTTATGATGTTTCTATTTTTGCCCTATATATTGAAATTCAGCACTTAATGTTTCAAACGTTGCCGCCACAATTAATAATATTGAGCAGCTCACGGGGAGTAATTTTTCCTCGTAGAGAGAAAGAATTTATGTTGTCCTTGCCGTTTTGGACCTTAATTATGCCTTAAGAATAGACGTTCCCGTTCCCCCCACCGAAGGTGAGGAGAACTTTGCTGAGAAAAAGAAGACTTATGATGACAATGCTGAAAAATAGGAACGATCTAACAAATTATCACTTATGATTATGAAAACCTCAATTTCAGTCATGATTAAGGGAGCAATTCCCAATTCTGAAAAAGCTAAAGATTACATGGCTTCAATTGAGGAGAAATTCAAAGGTTCAACTAAAGTTTATGCCAGTACCTTAATTCAGAGGCTCTTAACCTCTAAATATGATGGGTGCAGCGGATTAGAAAGCATATCATGATGATGACCGATATGGCGAAAAAAAAAGGCATATGGACATGGCAATTTCTGATAGTTTTCTAGTTCTTTTTATTATGACATCACTTCCTTCTGAGTTCACAACCTTTTTAAATTTAATTACGACACTCAGAAAAAGAAATGGAGCATGAGCGATTTGATCGCCATGTGTGTCCGTGGAGGAAGAAAGGATAAGAACAGAAAAGAAAGATTTTGCCTTTAATGTAGGTGGCTCTCATAAAAGGAAGTTCAAAGGGGACTTCAAATCTAAGAAGAAGTCGCATTTCTTCTCTAACTCGGATAAATCGGGGCCTAGAGTGCACAATGCACCAAAGCCTCATATTGCTTCATTGCAACATCTAAAGATAAGGAGAATGCCACTTGCAAAAATGACCGGGCATTTTAGAAAAAGCGTGTAAATTTTCTTAGTTTTAATGTATTTCTATAGACAATAAATGTATTAATTTTAATGGTGATGGTCTTGACAAGAAAAGCTATATATGCTTCCTCTTAATTACTTCCTGTATCTTTAGACTAATGATGAGACTTCTTCGAAAATGTGGCACTGTCATTTAGTCCACATTTCGAGGGGGAGAATGTAGCGTCTCATTAAAGAATAAATTCTCCACCTTTTAGATTTCTTTGACTCGCACCCTTTGCACCGATTGCATTAAAGGAAAATAAAACAAATATAGAAGGAACTACTCACGATACAAGACTCTTAGAATTAATTCACAGTGGATGGTTTGATTCTTTCATCACATTCACTGATGATATTGATATTTGTGGTCCTTTTCCTGTGACATCAGTGGATGTTTTTGATTCTTTCATCACATTCGCTAATGTTTTCTCCGTTATGTTTTTATTTTTCCCCATTAACGATCGCATTGAATCACTCGACAAATTCAAGATATTTAAGGTGAAGTTGAAAATCGGCACAATTTAAGAATTCAAGATATTTAAGGATGAACTAAAGTCTATAAGCACTAATGATGTATGAGAATTAGTAGAAATTCCTGACGGAGTTAAAACATGAGAGGTATAATGGGTCTATAAAATAAAACATGACTCTAAGGAAATATCGAAGATTCAAAGCAAGACTTATAGGAAAAGGCTTCTCACAAGAGAGGGAATTACTATAATGACGTCTTTTCTTCCGTCTTAACTAAAGATTCATTCAGAATTGTTATGGCACTTGTAGCTCATTATGATTTAGAGTCGCATCGGATGGAAGTTAAACGGCATTTCTTAATGGCGACTTGCAAGAAAATGTTTACATGGCCCAACCGGAAGGTTTTGTCGTGAAAGGCAAGGAGCATATGAGATGTCGACTTAAGAAATCCATTTATGGCTTAAAATAAGCGTCGAGGCAGTGGTATCTCAAATTTTGATAAAATCATAAGAAGTTTCGATTTTATGGAAAATAAAGTTGATAACTGTATGTATATTAAGTTCAAGGGGAGTAAATTCACCATCTTAGTACTTTATATGGATGATATCTTATTGGCTAGCGATAAGGATATGTTGTTTAAGACCAAGAGATTTCTTTCATCCAATTTTGATCTCGGTGATGCCTCTTATGTTCTTGGCATTGAAATTCACCAAGATAGGTCTAAAGGAATATTATGTTTATCTCGAATGCATATGTTGACAGAATACTAAAGAAATACAATATGAATAAGTGCTCTGGCTCGCCTGCTCCTATTGTTAAGGGTGATAAGTCTGGGACATTTCAATGTCCATGGAACCAATTTGAAACTGATCAGATAAAGTCGGTTCCTTATGCTTCAGCTGTCGGAAGCATCATGTATGCTCAAGTTAGTACACGCCCTGATTTTGTTTTCGTAACCGGGATGCTTGGCAGATATTAGTCAAATCCAGAACTAGACCACTGGAAAGCCGTTGAGAAAGCTTTGCGTTATATGCAAGCTACTAAGTATTTCATGCACACATATAAGTTTTCGATAGCCTTGATGTTATTGGTTATTGATTCGGACTTTGCGAGATGTGTTGATACTAAGAAATCCACGTCGGTTACATCTTCACACTCATTGGAGGAGCTTTTTCGTGGAAAAGCTCTAAACAAACCTACGGCATCTTCAACGATGCAAACCGAGTTTTGTGGTATGTTATGAGGCTACCGGGGCAGTGTATGGCTTAAGAATTTTATCCGGGACTTAGAGTGGTAGACAGCATCTCTAAACCACTCACCTTATACTGTGATAATGAATACGCAGTCTTTTATGCAAATAACAACAAGTCAAGTGGTGCTGCCAAACACATTGACATTAAGTATCATGTTGTGAAAAGATAGAATCCAGGATCAAACCATAAGTATCAAGCATATTAGTACTAAGTTAATGCTTACGGATCTGCTTAGTAAAGGCTTACCACCCAGTATTTTTGTAATTATGTTGCCGGCATGGGTTTATTGGAAAGCCTCTGATTCTGGATAAAAGGACCTTTAAATAAACCAACTCCCGTTAAGAATAATGAATAACCATTCTAAGATATAAATAGTACGCTATAGGTACTGAGGTTGTATGGTACTTTATTGACTATACAACACATTGCCTTGGTGTGTTGTTTTATCAAAGGATGGACTTATGATGTTAGCCTTACGATCAAAGGGGAGAATGTTGGGTTGATCTCGTGCTAATCGCTCGAGATATTTCGAGGACTTAGTCCACCCACGCGCCTTGATCGGAGGCGGTTTTCTAACCAACTTGGTCACGGTCCCGGCCACCGAGTGCAGCATATAACGGGGGTTTTCGGCGGGTCGATTCACGGTTGTTCAAGTCCCAAAATCCCAAACATGTCCGATCTCTCACGAGCACTCGGTGGGCGAAGACCGAACCCGTCCGCCCGACCACGACTACTCCGCCGACATCATCTCCATCAACGCCGGCCGACCACCTCTACTGCTGTTCTTCACCGACTGCCGACCACCCTTATGGCTTCTCCAACATCGGGTACGCTTCCGCATTATGTTTACATAGGTGTTCATGATTTGATCTAGGCTTAAGACCTTTTGGGACATAATTAGACTTAGCGTAATTTAACATTCTCTAGTTTAGCCTACCTTGTTTTGACATGTGCCTGTGGCTTTGCCCATGTCTTGATGCAACTGGCCATAGAAAAACAAAAAAATAGTACAAGATTGGGTGCGACTAATGCTGCTAGCTAGTAGCCTGCATTAAGAAAAGGAGTAGTGTTTATTGGAGCTTTCCAGCCTACAAAATCCTAGTTCTACGTAAGTTTTTCAGCATGGTTGGTTCAGAGTTCAGATCATGAATATAATTGATGTGTGCTTTCAGCTTCAGATCTGTTTGTTAATGATTAGGTTAGTAAGTAACGTCAATTGGCAATACATTTTGCAGCTAATCTTGTACCAAGGAGGGAATGGATTCTTACGGACAGTTCAATTGGGCTTTTTTTATGACTTTTGGTTAAAATAGCATTATAATAATATTTAACATTTTTCAATATATTCAATTAAAGAAAAAAAAGAAAAAAAAACATGGTTGTATCTACGCCGACAACGTAGAGGAAAAAGGAAATAAAAAAAACTCTACGTTAAGAAACCAATGTATTTTAAATAGTTTTTAACTTCAAAAAGGTAGAAATGAAAATCTGTTTCTAATGGTACGTTAATCTGAATTGCT
>JAYGGG010000164.1:0-41642 GCA_036346245.1 Bonia amplexicaulis | reverse complement strand
CTATTTGAATATACGGTCATGTCATTTGGATTGACCAATGCTGACCCTATTTCATGAATTTGATGAATAAGAATCTTTATGGAATGTTTGGATAAATTACGTGAAATCGTATTCATAGAGCGACATCTGATCTACTCAAAGCGCCAAAGAACATGAGGGACACCTACGGGTGGTCCTCGAGACATAAGAGGCACCGGTTATGCATAAAAGTACGCAAGTGTGATCACGGTTACATGAGATTAGTTTCCTTGGGCATATCATATCATGGGTGGGGTAGCGATCGATCCCTCCAAGGTAGAGGCACGTTTCTAGGGTGGAAGCAACCACTCGATCCATAGAAGTGCGTGGTTTTACGGGTCTAGCGGATACTACAGATGCTTCATAGAAGGTTTTCCAAGATATCGGATCAATGACAAACCTACTTAATGTAACATTGATGTTTATTTCAAAATTTTGGATAATTTTTTTTAATTTGGTTTAAAATAAAAATAAGATTTTGTTTGTGTGAAATTTGAATTTTGTTTGCCTTGGTTTTGCTTTTAGAAAGCTAGATTTGATTTTGATTTTCTATAAAATCCTAATTCAAATTAATTATTTGGATTTATTTGGCCTTTATTTGGTGTTCGAGTTTCTAGAGTTTTAAAATCTATTTTAAAATAAAAAGTATTTTAAGTATGAAAATTAAAATACCAACAGTAGTTGAAAATATTTTATTAAGTCCAAAATGTCTCCGGAAGTTCTTTGAATTTTTCCGGAATTTTTGGATGTAATTTCATATTTTCCGAGCTATAATTAATTTTTGGTGTTTTGTAAAATCTAAATCAAATTTAATCTTCCTCGCGCGATCTATTCTCGGCGCCAACTCACCTAACCCTTTCACTCTCCATCCGACGGTCCCGATTTCCTCCTTGCGCGCAGACGCTCATCTGACTGTCGCTCTTTCCTCTCTGCTTTTCTCTCTCATTGCTCATGGGTCCACACACTCTTGAATAAAATCATTTTCCTTTACAAAATAATTGGCTAGAAAATTAAAATCCTTGCTGACGTCATAACTTTCTTTTCCACAGAAAAATAATTCATTTCAAAATCATTTCCTTTGATGACGTCATAATTTCGTTTTTCAGTTCAAAAATAATTCCGAAAATCGGTTTATTCTTTCTCTCTTTCAAACTTCCGAGAGCCCGTTCTTTTCATTTTAACTCGATTGAGCCATTTAAATTTCTAAATTCATCTAAAATTCTAATCTATCCATTTCTTTCCTATTTGCAAATTTTTAGAATTTTAGAATTTATTTGGTTTAAACTAAAGCTTAATTAGAATTTTATTTAATAACATTAAGTTAAATATTAATATTTATTAAAAATATTTTATTTTAGTTCTTTGAGTCTCAAGGAAGTCTCGAATTGTTTTCAGATTTTTGAGTTCATTTATGCTCAGTTCAAAATCTAAAAAAGAAAGGGAGAGAGTGAGCAGTGCCCTGTGCACTTTTCATCTTCGAGCCCGTTCGTCCCAGAAGCGGCGACGTGCGCAGCGCCATGGGCCCGGTTATTCAAACTTTGATAGCATGATTTTCTCAACGGTTTTCACGAAATAAATTGCATTCATTTCCTCTCATCAAGAGCTTTCAATTCCCACTGCTTTCCCTCTCATTCATGAGTATTTACACAATTTAAAATCTTGCTCTAAATGGAATGAATGTTTGATCTCTCTCGTCCACCTCCACCCCTATAAAAGGGAGCAGGGTGCCCTTCTCATCCTCACCAACCCCAAATCTCAAAGCCTATCTCCTTCTGCTCTCCACAATCTCCATTTTACTTTTGTGTACCGGCCGCTTCCTCGGCCGATGCGCCCAATAGTGGAGTCCGGTCACTTTGACCACACCGTTGGCTTCGTCTTCTCGCGTTCACGTGGTGCTTCCCTCGCCGGCGAGCATCACGGAGCATCGCATGGGACCACTGTGGCCAAAACACGCGTCGTTCCTCTCTCGCTGCGAGCCGACCGTGCGTGTTGGATCAAAACCGAGGTTAGCATTGTGTTCCGACATTCTCCTCTTTGTTTCGCCGCAAACTCACCCGCTAACTCCTCTCCATTTGCCCGGAATGCCGATGTCAACCCGCTGCCGTCTAATGTCTTCTCCGCCGTGTTCGCCACCATTCAATGTCCGTTGGTGAGCTAGCGGTCATTGTACCGTTGAGTTCGCCTCGTGGCGTTCTACGTCATGCTTCTCCACGAGTCCTCGCCGACACAGGTCGAGCCAACTGAAACCGTGCCTTGGCACAGACACCACTTTTTGGTAAGCATTTTGATTTTTGTTCGTGAAGTCGATTGTCAAAAATTGAACTTTCATAAAAATGGCCGTTGCTGACCTCGAGGCCGATTCGTCGTCTCTGTGAGTTTTAACCAAGGCCATAATTTTCCTTAGACTTGCCTCGCCGCGTTCTACGCCATGCTTACTTCTGCTTTCCCGAAAAGCCTCCACAAATTTTTGCCTCCGACACCTCGCCATGGTCGCCAATGGCATCTCGTGTCCCCAACTATCCGAAGTGTTTTTCCCAATCCGCTCACGCCACATCGTGCCAAACTATCCCGGTAGCTACCTTTCAAATGGTTTTGGATTCGCCCACCGAGCACCAAGATATCAAGTTTTCCTTTTTCTCTACCGCCGCCGTTCAAACGTCGATTGTATCGCTCCGTCGAATTTTCAGTTTGGCCAATAATTTCCTAGCTTCACCATGTCGTGTTCTACCGTGCTCACCCTACATCTCCACGTTCCATACCCGATACTATCTCCTTCCAACTTGCCGTTGTCCTTTCGCCATCGCTGTTTTCCCTCACCGCCGATGATTGCGCTGCTCGACGCCTGCACTCCACATCACCACCTTCGCCGGGGGTTCCTTTTGTCCATTCGCCACCACCGCAATCAACCGGCACCGTTCTATTCAAAAGAAATTCTTGGATTTTGTTATCATTTCATGTGATATCTAAAACTTCCAATTATTCGTTCTTCCTCATTCGAACTCCTAATCCGTTGATTCTTTCTCCTAAATTGATCGAAATCTTAACCTTCCTTTCAGTATATATTTTATATTTTGTGATTTTATTTGTATTTATTTATTCTTTTGTATTTATCGTTCACAGAGAACCCGACGTTGTCAAGAATTTTCCGACCAATGAGAAGAAAGTCAAGATATTGCACACGAAGGCAAGTCTCCTTTGAACATCTTGAACCCATGTTTGAGAAATGTTTTAATTATTTTAAATTTAATGCATTGCTATGTTACATAAAATGATAATTTCAGTTGTAGAGATAAAAGTTAAACCGATAATTGTTATGCCTTCATTTGACATTGACAACCATGTACCTTTGACACCCTATGATTTCCTTTGTCTCAATATTGAGATTAATATAAAACTTTGGTAAATGTTGTAACGGTAGTAAAATGCTTAGTCATGCTATATAACCTTTGGTAACCTTGAATGGGAAATTATATTTATTTGATCTAGACTTTTGTTCATAAATTAGTGACAATTGGTGTTGCCATTGTTCCTTCAAAATAAATAAAATGTGAAAATTATTTTAGACCAAGGCGGATGGTTGGATTGGATTGGTGCGGTTAGCACGAGAACTTGTAAAGTGTATGTTCCGCCCTAGTCAATTAAGGACCGACGCTTGTGTTTGTCCAAACGAGCACTACTGGTACAACCACATGTCTATATGGGTACGACCTAGCTAACTAACTTACAATAGTTTAGTTTAGCTACCACCAGTGGAAGTGAGTGCCAGGGTGTACTGGTTATTCACAGTGAGGGACAGGTTCTTCGTACTCATACTGGCGCAAGAGGGGGCTTCTGATTGGGTGGATTTAACCCTTCAACGGTGAAACCTCGGTGGGTGGTAACTAGCTAGACTAGAGTAAGGTAAAGGCTTTGTGATGAATTATCTGGGTCTCATGCCTAAGGAAGCATGTTGGCTATTAAGATGACTTATCTCTTGTGGGTAAGGTTGTACAACCTCTGCAGAGTGTAAAACTATTCGAATAGCCGTGCCCACGGTCAAGGGCGGGCAAGGAATGCATTTACATGGTAGCTCATTGGTTTTGGTTTTAAAATAAAAGTTTTGGAAACCGGGAGTGGTTGGAACTCCCGGAGTTGTCCTGGCGGATGTAGCCAGTGTGGGTGGATATAACCCGTTGTCTTGAATCCTGGCGGTTGGAGCCAGTGTGGGTGGTTGTAACCCGTTTTTTTTTTAACTTTGGCGGTTAGAGCCAGTGATCTAGTGTTGGTGGTTGGAACCTTCACTATAAAATTGATAGTTTCTGTTAAAGAAAATACTTTATTAAATTCATGCCTTCAAAAATATTTATTGGTATTGGAAATAAAACATTGCTTTGTGCAAAAGAACCATACAACCCACCTTTGTTGAGCCTTGCATCTACTGCATTTTCCCAAGACTTGCGGAGTACTTTATGTACTCACATGCTACACTTAAAACAAAATCTCAGAGAAATATGAAGCTCAAGAAGGATATTACGACTACTTCGCGTGTGGATTCGACGAAGGCTTTCCGGAGTTCTAGGTTGCGCTTCCCCAGTCAATTGCCTGTGGCGTATTGACGGGTCACTGGATTTATCTTTTGCTTCACTGTGTTCGTGTGTGTGAGGTCTTGAAACCTCGGTTGTAATAAAGAGGCCTTTCATGCAGCTCGTATTATTGTAATAAAGCGTTGTTGGTTATGTATTCATCATCGCTTGATTGTTGTGTGCACTAGCTTTGATCCGGGACTAGTGTTGTAATACACAGAGGGTCCGGATTCGGAAATCCGGGTCCCAACACTTAAGAAAGAGAAGAAGTATGAGTGGACGGAAGCTTGTGAAAAGAGTTTTCAAGAACTAAAGAAGAGATTGACCACAGCCCCTGTGCTAGTTCTGCCAGACATACACAAAGATTTTGATGTGTATTGTGATGCATCGCGCCAAGGCCTGGGCTGTGTGCTGATGCAAGGAGGAAAGGTTGTAGCTTATTCTTCCAAACAGCTTCGTCCCCATGAGGACAATTACCCAACTCATGATTTGGAGCTAGCTTCAGTAGTGCATGCCTTGAAAATTTGGTGACATTACTTGCTTGGGAACCACTGCAACATTTATACGGACCATAAGAGTCTCAAGTACATCTTCACTCAAGCCGACCTCAACCTGAGGCAAAGAAGATGGTTAGAGTTAATTAAGGACTATGATTTGGACGTCCACTATCACCCCGAAAAGGCTAATGTGGTAGCGATGCCCTAAGTCGCAAACCCCACCGCAACAATCTCATGGTGGAAGAATTGCAACCCGAGCTCTGCAGAGTTTGAAGCCCTTAATGGGAATAGTAGAGCATGGTACTCTAGCTGCCATGGAAGTGCACCCGACTCTTGCGAGCAAATCAAGGTAGCCTGAAGGGATACCACAGAGTTCAGAGGTTCAAACGTCTCATGACCCAAGGGAAAGCCCAAAAATTAATAGCGGATAAACAAGGAGTTCTATGGTATGTGAAGCGTCTTTTTGTTCCCCACCAGAAAGACCTCAAAGACCTGATACTCAAGGAAGCCCATAGCTCTGCTTATACTCTCCACCCAGGCAGCACTAAAATGTATCAAGAAATGAAGACATTGTATTGGTGGCCTCGTATGAAGAGGGATATCGCTGAGTATGTAGCATGTTGTGACGTATGCCGAGAAGGTCAAGGCGGAACATCGAAGCCACGGACTTCTCCAACCCCTCTGATTCCCAGTGGAAATGGGAAGAAGTGGGAATGGATTTCATAACTGGTTTGCCTCACACCAAATCGATTTGATTCTATATGGGTAATAGTCGATAGGTTGACTAAAGTTGCCCACTTTATCCTGTAAAGACCACCTACAGAGAGACAAAGCCGAGTTATACATGGCTCGCGTTATATGTCTACATGGTGTACCTAAGAGGATAGTCTCAGATCGAGGTTCTCAATTCACCTCGCGTTTCTGGGCCAGTCTGCACGATGCCTTAGGGACCCATCTTGCGTTCAGTACCGCATACCACCCCCAAACAGATGGATGGACCGAGAGAATAAATCAAGTCTTGGAAGATATGCTATGAGCACTGTACTGGTTCACCTCAGATTGGGAGAAATATTTACCCTATGCAGAATTTGCCTACAACAATAGCTATCAATCAAGTCTCAAGATGTCACCTTTGAAGCTCTTTATGGACGAAAATGTAGGACCCTTTGCCTTTGGTCGAAAACAGGAGAATGGTACATTTTGGGCCCGATACTCAAGCGAGCGTAAGAAAAAGTTCGCTTAATCAGAGAACGCTTACAAGCTGCCCAATCTAGACAAAAGAGCTACGCCGATAACCGTCGAAGAGAATTGACATTCCAAGTTGGGGATCATGTGTACCTTAAGGTGTCACTCCTCCGAGGAATCCGCAGATTCAAAGTGAAAGCAAAGCTTGCTCCGAGATATATAGGGCCATTCGCTATTATTGCTAAGTGTGGAGAAGTTGCTTACCGATTGGAGCTACCATCAAGTCTATCCAATGTGCACAATGTGTTCCATGTTTCTCAACTCAAGAAGTGTCTCGAGTTCCCAAAGAATGACCTTAGTAGAAACCATTGAGTGCAAAAGATCATCCTACCGAACATCGATCAAGATTCTTGACATCATGGAGAAGAAAACCAGACGCTAGACTTTTGCCTCTGCAAAGTCCAATGGAGCAACCACTCCGGCGAGAGGCAACACAGGGAGCGAGAGGATCTCGGTCGAGATTCAATTTAAAGGGGTGGGATCTGTAACACCCCATTTTCAAAGCTTAGTGCTAATGTAAAATTTCAAGCTTATGTTAATAAAATTAAAAGAATTTATTCTCCGTTGGATTTCCTCTTTGCTTTTCAAAAAGAAAGTCCAAGGTGTGTTTAAATAATTTGGAATGAAAACCTTATTTTGTTTCCCAAAGAGGCATCTCAAATGATCTTTTAAAATCTAGAATTTAAAATTTACCTCAAAGATTAGAAGTAAAAAATGATTAAAATTATATATATATATATATAACCCTCGTTTTTCTTGGCGCTCATCTCTCCTCCCCATCGACCACCGTAGCCCATTCCTCCTCGGCGTAGCCCCTTCTTCTTCCCGGCCGCGACGCCTCCTCCTCCCTCGCTTTGCCGCCTTGCCGCCTTCCGCCACCAACCGCGCGGCAAGTTATTGCGACGACGACCCTCGTCTTGATCGCCGCCTTGCCGCTTGACCGCGGCATGGCGGTGCGGGCATGCCTCCCGCCTCGGTTCCGCACCACCCGCCGTGCACGCCGCTCGCCGCCTGTCGCTGGCCGAGGAGCGCAGCTGCGGTGTTGTCACGTCCCGATCGCCTTGCCACGTCTCCCACACGCTTCACATCCGCCGGCCGCGCGCCATCTCCCCACTCCACGAGCCGCCGTGGTGCGTCTCGCCGCGCCGCCGCGGCCGCATGGCAATGACGCCACCGCGCGCGGCGCCACGCCTCCATGCTTCCCGGTACTCCTTCTTGGCGCTATAAAAGACGACAATGCCTCCACGCAATGGCCCACCACGCCGGTCGCCTCCACTACCGTGAGTGCTCCTCCGCAATCCCCGCCGAGCACCACCGGTCGACACCGGGGCCTCTTGAGCCTTCCCCAAACTCACCTTCATCTCCTCTCCTTACGCCTAGGCTAATCGCCTTCTTTTCCCTCGCGAGCCGCCGGCTCCTTCACCGACTCGGCGTCGGACTTCCTCGGCGAGCCGTCGCGCCCGAGCCAATTCCTCGCACTGGAGCACCGCCTTGACGCCAGAATTCCATCCCCACCTTGCGGACCTCACCACCCTCCCCAAGAAGCCGCCGCCATCTCCATCCTCGCCGCCAAGCTCCCTCTCGCCGCCCACCACGCTCCATCTCAGCCCGACCAGCGCCCTAGGTGAGCTCAAGACCGTCGTGGATGCTCCCATGGCGAACAATCGAACTCTAACGGCCGAGTCACGGATCCCAATTTCCCTGGTTTGGCCGCCGCGCTGTCGCCGGTCTCCGCCCGCCAAAGTCCGCCGATTCGCTCCTCCCGCTTGCGCACGGGTGGGTGACCCATTTGACCGACGCCGCAGCCTCCGGGCCTCCTCCGCCGCCGGCTCGCCTCCCTTCGGCCGGGATGAGCTCGGACAGGAGCGATTAACCGTGCAATGACTATTCCTAATCCGCCCATTATCGGTTAATGACGCATTTAATCCTTGGGCCCACCTGTCAGTCGCAGTACGGTGATTTTAACCGCGTGCCATTCATTTCGCTCGGGCCCCACCTGTCAGCGAATCTCTCTCCTCCTTTTTATTTTCTAAATTTTCAGGACTTTAAAACTTTGAAGGACCATAACTTCCTAACCCTAATTCCAAATTTGATGAAACTAATTTCTAAATTTTCTAAAATCATGATACATCCAATAGAGCTGGTTTGGTTCAATTCGAGTTCATTTGAATTTTGTTTTATTGTAATTGGTATTTATTTGTTTTGCTCGTTTGTGTTATTTTCCGGTGCGTTCATTCGGTAGAGTTCAAAGAGGTGAACGAGCCCCGATTGAAGCAGACACAAGATCCCCAAGCTCTCGATCCGGTGAGTCAATACTTTGATCATTCTGCGCCTATATTTCATGTGAAACTATGTTCATTTAAATTATGAAGAACTGCATGCTTTACTTTATACGCAGACGTATGTCACTCCTAAGGTAGCTAATGACCCTGTATTTACCCCATAATAACATACCCCACCAGTAACATTTGAACTCACATGATCATTGTCGCATACAGGTATAAACTATAACTAAGGTAGTTATAAGTCGTATCTTGCCATGCTAGTCTTGTGAAATCCAGGCCTCAGTGGCCTCGATAATCATTCTTTAATCATGGAAAACTAGTTTTGTCACAGTCATGGGATGTACGTTGTCGATTATTTATGTTAATTTGTGTTATGCTTCTCAAAACCCAAAATCGCTAAACTGTTTGAAATTCTTTGGTAAGAGCGGTGGGTGTGGATGTAACACGGGGATTGTGGAATGAACCGCCTGACAAAGTAAGGACTTAATCCTGTGTGGACCCTCCGTGTATAAGAATACAACCACAAGCTAGCATATTGTAGGCTTGGCTAAATAATTTACTGAACACTCTAGTCATTTCACGGAGAAAGTGTGTAGGTGGGTAATGAAAGCCCCACTTGGAACGGGACACCGGATGTAGGTGACGTTGCCTAGGGTAGCGTATGTGGAGAGTGGGGTCCGACTGCGCTAACCTATGGTAGACATCCCGCACAACCTATGGAAGTAACCCCATAAGAGTGATATACTAGAGTGCGAGGTATTGTAAAGGCCTCGTGATATTTTCTCGTCTGCATGTCTACAGCATCATGTAGGACTATCGAGACGATTATCTCTTGTGGGTAAAGATGTAAAGTCTCTGCATAGTATATACAACTATTCGAATAGTTGTGCCCACGGTCAAGGGCAGACATGGAAATCTTCCTCGAGTTAGTTCTATTTCAAAATATGGGGATGGAAATCTGTTAGGTGGAGGTAACCTGACTTTGGTAAATTTTTCCTGAGGGATGTACTCCAGTGTTGGTAGTAGGGTGGATGTAACATTCTTAGTAAAAGTAAGCATTGGTGGATGGAACCTACCTCGTTATAAATTATTGCACCCTTTTAAATTACCAAATCACGAGTCCTTGAAAAATGCTAGGTCATAGAAGTTTTATATTATGATTATTCCAAAAGTCGCTTCAAGCAAATAAAGAACCCGAGCCACCCTTGTTAGCCTTGCATCTATATTCATATGCATTACGTGTGTTGGCTCATGAGCACGGTTGTTTGTGCTCACACTCGCCTAAACCCCACTCGAAAGCGGTGAATCAAGAGCATTACGCCTACCATGAGAATCGGGATACCGAAGGCAATGAAGATGGTGGATATTAGATTAGCCGTGTAGCCTTGCCTCTCGCCTCGATCCGGTTGACCGAGCTAGTTTTGGTGGGTGCATCCGTTATTAGTCGGATGCACGATTAATAGCGGGGTACTCAAGTCGACCCGATCGCTTGCACGTGGCGAGTTGTGCCCCTACGCTATGTGCGTTTACGCTTCGTTCTTTATGTATTGTAAGACAATTGGCACGACGGCCCCTCGTAACCTCGACCCGATGTGGTCTATTTGAACTCGGTATTGTAATGTATGGTTCGTTATGTATGAAATGATGCGACATTGTATCTGTGAGCATTATCTCTGATCCGTGGAATAATGCGGTGTTATCACGAGGATTCGTGTTATAAACTTGGGGTCCGACATATAGTTATTGTTGGGACACGAATTTGCATTCCAAATCCATATGTGTTTACCATACTAGTCCCATGATCGTTGGCTAGCACACATATACAACATCCATATCATGTTCATACACGTGATAAATTTAAACAAGGTAGTACATACAAGTAACAAGCGAACATAAGCCTACACGATGAGATTTACAATACATGGGTCGATTGCCAAAGAGAGCATACAACATAAATGGTTTGGTGAAAACGGAGATAAAATAGGCATAAAAAACAAATTACTCTAAACTCAATCTAACTAGCAGGTGAGTATCCAGTGGCTACTAGGAGATCACCACGAAGGTTAGTGGTGATGGAGGACAGTAGGTGGTGGTGGAACAATGGTGGCGAGGGTGGTAGTGATGGTTTCATGGTGTCGGTGGTCCTCGTGAAGGAGAGACTACAAGAATGAGCGTGTAAGCTTATACACATGGTATGGATGATGAGTAGGAGAGGAATTAGCCGAGACTCATTGGGCGGTGGGAAATGATGAAAATGTTGGTGGCGGCCAAAAGCAGAGAAGACACACGTCGAGATCTCACTTTGCGGGAATGAAGAAATTAAGCAAGGAAATGAATAATAGGGCATGGAACACGATATGACATGGGAGCCACGAAGCGAGACTCATCAAAGGAGTGGGAACATGGTGGTGCAGAAGGCTGAGTCGGCCGAAAGGATGATGATTACTGGCGATCTCGCTCTCCTCGGTATCTTATGTGAAGGCAAGCGAGGTGAAGGTGAGTGCGATGCCCAAGAGGGAAGATGATGCGTGTTTCAAGGGAAGGGGAGCTCACCGGTGGCAATGGTGGTTCACAGCTGGCTCACCAATGCCAACAATGATGCTCGCGTTCCCATCAAACCAAGGAGCAAGATGCTCTAGTCCATGGAGAAGGAACAAGAGTGGCGAGCTAGGAAGAGATGACGTGCTCAAATTTGCTTATAAGGCCGAGTTGGAGGAGAGTTATCATGAGATGCCACAAGTGCGTGATAGAGTGGCTTTCACACGGTAGGGAGGCGATAGGGTGGTGTTAGGGCATCAAAGCGGTGGAAAGGGTCAGCTCATCGGGTGGCGGCTCGAAATGCGGTGATGACCGCATCGAGCATTCAAAACATTGGGCGACTCCATAAACTACGCTCGGTGGACAACAACATGGCGCATGTGCCATGAGGCGAATGGGGTTGGTGAGAAGTGGAAGAAGGTGTTGATAGGTGTGTCTCGGACCCACCGATCAGTGATAGGGAGGCAGACGATGTGAGGGAAGGCGCAAATCAGAAGAATGTGCTTTTGCACTAGAAAGGCGAAAAGGAGAGGGCGGAGGTGGCTCCAGGCAGGGATGGCATGTGGCCATAAGTGGGCTAGAAGTGGAGATGGGTTGGGCGGCGGAGGATTGGGCCAAGGCTGGATTCGACCCAAAGACACGCGTGAAAAGAAAAGAAATTTTAATTTTAATTTCAAGGCTGAAATTTTGGGAATTTTTAATATGGCAAACGAGCTCCAAAACTTATGAAACTTTTAGGAAGCTCCTGATCTTATTTAGTTTTTATTAAAATTAACCCCACCATTTTACTAGCTTGATCTTAAAAAATCATTCTTGACTGCAGATTTTGGGAAGGTTTTATGTGTTTCAAAATGCTGGAAAAGCTCAAGATCATGCCAAAATAATTTAATGTATTTTCTACATGGAACACGATTTTGGGCTGTTACAGTTATTAGCTATATAGTTCATGAGATTATCATCCTCTTCAGTGAGCGCCTCCTCTTGGTTTAGGTTAAAAATTCTTCTTTCTGCTTCTAGTACTAGCTTTAAGCTGAAAATATTTCGTATTATTATAACCCTGCAGCAGGACTTTTTGTTTTGACCTCTGGGAGCCATTCTGTCTCTTCCCTCTAAGAATTTTTTGAAGTTGCAGTCCAAGGTTCATTTTCAACTGTCTATCAGCATGAGAACAACCATTTACATCAATGTGTTGTTCCAGGCTGTCTAATTTTGTGAGCAAATCCTCTTTCAGTTTCTTATAAAGACCTCCAAAATTTCTATTCCACCCTTTCAAAAAGATGTACCTCTTACAGGTTTCAGCCAATATTAATTCCTTCACAATATCAAAAAATCCATCCCTAATTAACCAGCACAGTTTAAATTTCAAATGATTCTGTGACTGAAAGGTATGTCCCTAGTTAACCACCCCAGCATGTAATCTTACAATATCTGTGCGGACTTTTCCCTTTTGGAATTTAGGGCCTGTTCGGCTCCATCCGAAGCTGCCGGCTTTTGGCTTTTGCTACAGTACCTAATTTTCAAACGGAGTATTTTCTCAAGACGGGGTCTACAAGTTAAACGTAGTACACGTTAAAAGCCCAACATCTGTAGCAGCCAAAATCGTAAGTGAGTATCGGTCTCTCCGTAATCTGTACCGTAAACAGTCAAAATTCAAAACTTTCAGCTAAAAGCCATAAGCCGCAGCCAAAAAGAACTAAGCGGCAATCATGAAGAAAAAAACAAGAAGGACAAAATATTCACAAAAGGAGTTATTTGTTTTGAACTAAGGAACCATTACAGCAAAAAAAAATTCAATCAAGTGCCAGAAGAGACATGCATTTAGGAACATAGGGAGTACCTTATTTTCGATCTGGCTCACATTAGTTATCACGTCTCTATCAATCGCATAGCCCGGCAGCCTGCCACTCGCTTGGACGATCATGATTCCCTCTCTTTTATTATTTTTGAAAAATATAGTGCAAACATGTTGTTTAAATTACCAACTCCTAGTAAAAGAACTCAACCCATGTGACATCAATCAATGAAAAACTCAGAAGAAAATTAATAATATACAACAATGGCACAACAAAACAGAAAATGTCCTTGGTATTGAATAGACACCAAGTGAGTACAGTATCAGACACTTGTTATGAATAGACACCGATTGAGTACGGAATATCCTTAGTTCCGAAGTTGCTCGCAAGGACTCTAATCTATCTCACATACGTACATCTGTTTGACCTGATCACTGGTGGTCTTTTGTCATGTAAGATCTGACCCTTCTCATTTTTTTTGCATGTGACGTTTTTGCGCTCTAAAATCAGAAGTGATGAAATATGTCTTATATTCTGTTGTGCAAAAATATTGTCTCCAAAAGCATATATCAGAAGTGATGAAATATGTCTTATATTCTGTTGGCTCTATCTCAAAGTCCACCTTATAACTTAGGGTTATTTAGATATATGTCATTGCAAAGATGCCGATTTTGAGATATGTTACTACAAAGTTTTTCGTTGATATATGCTGTAACATCGTAACAATTAAAATTTTAATCTAATATACTTCTAAATCATCATTCCTGCATTTTTGTGAATTTTCAAAAAAAATCAACATTTAATAACGGTTTTTTCCTAATTTTCAGCAGCTAAAAATAAAGTTTTGAAAATAATTAAAACTTTTTTTAGTTCTAAATATTCTAAAGTGTCTATCCGGAAAGTTTTAGCTTAGTTTGGTAATCTGAGCCCAAATGCATTTCTGGAATTAAATCAATTCGAAAAGGACTTAAAAATTCGAAATTCCTTCTCAGGCGGTAACATTATCCTTGGGCCTGCCCACCCCATCCATGCTTTCGCCCAGCTGCAGCCAGTGAGCCATCCTCCAGCCGACCACCGTCTCTTCCTGTTTTCTCCGTGAGAAAGGTGCTTTGTGTGGAATGCACTTTCTCTCCTCTCGCGGATAAGCTAGGCGCGCCCACGTGTCGGCACCCTTCTTCCACCTCAGGTAGGCACCATTGGAGGCGAGCTCGAGTACACTGTAATGCTATAGTTCTCACACACCACCTGCAAAAGCCGCCATCTCTGGCTTCCTCGAGAGCTCTGTAGGAAGCTCCGAGTTGTCTCTTCACCGTTTTGAAGCCGTTGTCGAGAGAGAGAGGTTGCATATACAACATACCATTTCCATGAGAAAGCGAGCTTAGCCGCGGGATTTCAAAGTTAAGAATGCCATCGTCTCACTATAAAATCTCTTTCCCACCACGTCACCTTCTTTATCTTACCACGGCATTTTCATTTTATCCCTTGTTCGTCCATTTCTTCACTGCATCGCCAGGAATGCCGTTGTCATCTCCATCTCCACTGGGCGTACACGTGACGCTCCGCCATGGCTGCCACCCTTTCCACAGATATTCTTCCATTGACACACATCAAAATTCGTCCCAAACCTCACTGATCAAAAGCCCCCAATTTATTTTGTGATCACTGTAGTGCCTAGCCAGGACGGAGCCGTCTTCCACATCTTCGGTCATCACCACCGTTGTGCCCTTCCCCTACATACTACACCATGGGACACATTTCCTGATAGTTACCTATCAACAAAGGGTGGATATCTGGGGCAAATTAACTGTCGGCAAATATTAACAAAAACACAGTCAAACTATCTGTCGGAAATGCTTTAATTGTGAGACAGACCAACCGTCTTCAATTCACGCTATGACAGACTATCTGCCGGTAATTCATCTAGGATAGGTGTTCGCGGGTCTCAATGCCTTACACTTCGCAAGAGCATGGAGAATATTCTAGGTTATCATATCCACGGAGAATGAGAAGAGCTTCCTAACGAGGTGTTTTAGCTACTAAGCTGGCAGCCCAAAGGGATCGATTAGAAAGTACGGGAGAAAGATAGGATAAAGGCTCTTCTAGTCACGGCTCGCCAGATTATCATCTACTCCTTTTACAATTGGCTCCTTACAATGAATAGTCTAAACCCTAGGGTATACCAAACCTTATGGTAAGACCCTACCGGGACCTTGTGCGGCATGGCATTCACGCTGTCACCATCCATCCCCCAGCACAAAACACAAGTCCTAACTAGTATTCCAAGGCAACAGCTAAACTAGGCACCATGCCTAACTTCGATTATCGCTACCCTAGCCCATGATCATCAACTAGTGGGGAGTGCAATACAAGCGAAAAGCAAGATGAGGAACTATGTAAAGACATTGATATTAATTGCCGAATAAAAGGAGTAGAGCCACATCGGGTTATCGGACTAGAAGAAATCAGAGCTTACTCTATATCAGAGAAGGAAAGTAGCAGCTCTTGGAGTCACGGCATGCCGGCCTCCAGTCTAACACTTCTTCTTGTCTAAATATTTATAGAGTGGGGAGATTTTTGGATCTTGTTGATGACATCGTCATGCCCTAGTGTATCCATCTTCTCTCTCGAGGAATATTCTTTCTTCAAGGAGGACAAGGTCGGTTGGGCGGTACCGTCGGTGTCGGCCAAACACTATTGGAAATAATCTTGTTGTAGTCGAGTTTGATTCGTAGTCGAAGTCGAGCTTGATTCGTAGTCGAAATCGAGTTGCACTCGTAGTCGTAACCAAGTAGGAGTATAAGAGTTGGGTATAAAAGGGTGGAGTCATGTAACCAGGAAGGTATGAGAAAAAGGTTGAAAAGAAATAAAGAGAAGAAAAGATAGAGCGATTTGGCTATGAGAAATTATCAAGTATCGAGTTCATTGTGTGATCGTAAGACGTGGTCGTAAACAACTCACGACCACGGCAAGTGAAGAATCAAAGACGTGATCGTAAAGCATTACGATCATGGCCACACAACGAGAAGGCGTGGTCGTGAGCTACGACCACAATTGAACGTGGTCGTGGGTATTACATTCTATCCCCTTAAGCGAATTCGACCTCGAATTCTATCCACACTACCCCAAAGTTTAATCACGGCTAAAATTTATTCCTATTAACACGCACCTATTGTGAATAATTCTGGATATTACTCATGCATACCAGACTCTAATTCCCAAGCGGCTTCTCTCTCTGTCTGCTGCGACCAAAGCACCTTGACATACTCTATAGTTTTATTCCTCAATGCTTTTTCTGATCCTTCCAGGATTCGCACTAGCATGGACTCAAAGGACAGATCATGTTCAAAGGTTAACGGTTCTAGTGAAATGTGAGGTTTCGTATCCCGTAGGTACCTCCTCGACACCGGGTCATACAAAACGTTGTATATCCCACTCTAGGACCCAAGGCAGTCCTAGCGATACACACACCTCCAAATCCCCACAACTAACAGATGCGATTAATTATAACTCGGGTTATCATTCTCTTTGGTGCCAGCCCACACAACTTGCACAACAACCAAAACTCTTGTTCTAAATCTCAATCGATCTCTTTACCTTAACAAGGAGCACCTCCTTTAACCCCGGACACACATAGAGCTCGTTGTAAATAACCTCTTTTACAAACAGAATCCAACTGAAAATAAAGGATTCTCATCACAACCACGCTTTACCAACTCCCCACCAAAAGAATCAAATCTAACAAAATCAAGGATTCAACATGATAACCTCTCCACATTTCGAGTAGGTAGTTTGCAAATAAACAACATATAAGTCAAAGGAGAATCAATCCAATGCCAAACCCTTCCTCTGTTTTCCTGAACCGGAAAAACACACATACCAACATAAAGTCAACTCAAACCACAAAAACTTTTGCTACCATCACATAGCTCAAACAAGAATCAAGAAAGCATTTTACTACCCGAGAAAATATTGTTTCTCTTTTTTTTCTTTTAGGAATAAACTTTCTCTTGATTCGCAAGATTCCAAATCATCCCACACCACACTAACTCATTTCTCTTAAGTTGGCAACACCAATACTATGCTCAATCCGAGTGCATCCACCACACCTTTGTAGAGAGACTCTACTGACCTCACAATAGCATACTCTAGCCAACTTCTCTACCAACAGGGTTACTTTGATAAATAATTTCCAATGCATCACATCACTGTTTTCACCCACAATCATTTCACCACAATCCTTTAAGGATAATCAACTTGAAATTCTCGACACACACACTCGGTTACTACACCCAAAGGATACTATCAAGGCGCATCACACTATCTAGAATCCATTTGTTCCACTATCCCACACAACATCATTAGCCTCCAAAATTCTAGCATAGAACACCAAACCAAAAAAATTTCCTTCTCTAGGGCTCTTATAAATGTACTTCGTTATAATTGATACGAATACTCTCGAATTTGATGACTAAAATTCTCACAATCTAAACATACTCAATCATTAATAACCACATGAAAACATATTCTCAACCTATTTATCTTTAGAAAGATTCTAACTCCGGGAGGGTTACTCACTGAAGCCAAGTCATACATGGCAACAATTCAACAACCCCTACTATCGTAATAATTCCCATAACATTAGCCTTCTTCACAATTATAATCTCATTAACTACAGCATCATAATCCTCCTACTAACCCTTGCAAAGTACCCATCCACGGTACTCAATAAAATTGATCAAGATTCTCATACTTCAAATAATTCTAATGTTCCATCAAAATGAACGAAACATTCTTGAACCACAATTTACTATAGGTTCTTCTAGTTGCAATAGTATAACTAGTTAACTCCAAAGACAAACATCTTCTTTAAAACAAATCCTCACCAAGAATTATTCGACAGAATCAATTTATCACTCCATAAGTCTCAAACAACTTGACACCCACAATTCCACCCAAATCAATCATATGACCACTCCAACCAGTTGCCACACACATCCTAAAGGACTTTACAACCCAAATCGGTTACCCCTTTCTTAGAAGAGGCAAAAAGAAGTAAATTTCAGCACATGAAAAGATGTTACCATTCGCAATAGACACCGGACCAAGGAAAATAGCAATGATCTTGGAAAACAAAGATAAAATAACAGTTGAAAGCGCATGCCCTCAAGAAGGAAAATATCAAATCTCAACCAATCGAATGCAGTATTGTCATTTAAACTCAAGAAACTCTTATGAGGCGAAAATAAGAAGTCAAGCACACCTCTAAAAGTTACACGGCTTGACTCCAACCTCAAATACCTTTACCACACTTTTTCTGTAATACCCCAGAATGATTTTATTAATTACTTATTTTAATTAAAGAGAAGGTGTCAAAGAAAGAATAAAATAAACTGTTTAGGGTTTTCGGAAAGTTAAGGCAACTGGGCTGGGCTTCGTCCCGGTGGGATTTTTCTCGCCCAAGTGGGAGGGAGGCCTCCCTTAACCCTAAACTCCCCACCCTTGCGCCCACACCCCGCCACCACCGCCCCTGCCTCCCCTGCGCCTGCCCTGCACCACGTGCCGCCCGCCTACCGCTGGCACTGCATGCCGCCGCCGAGCCGCGCCCTGCCGCCCCTGATGTTGCCGCGCCAGCCATTGCCTTCGACGTCTCCTCCTTCCCGGTCGCCGTCGTCGTCATCCGTCGCTGCACCGTTTGGATCCGGAGGAAGGAGAAGAGGAGTTCATGGAAGAGATCCCGGCGGTACTTCCTCCTCGTCGTGTTCTTCATCGTCGTGTCTTGAGGGTAATCCGTTGCCCCGTATTAGATTGATTTGAGTTGGTTTAGCGACGTCGGTTTTCGGATCTATTAGGATAGTTTCTGTTGGTCGGCTGTTTTGATCTAGTTCTGTCGGGATTCAGGTCTGGACCCCTTCTAGAAAATTGTAGAGGGCGTAATTATCTTTCCAGGGAGTATAAGAACACGTGATTCCCATTTTTCTAGCGAAAGTTATGAATTTTCTAGTGCTGCTGTTCTGCAGATCGGGGTAGTTTTGGACAGATTTTAGTAGATCGGTTTGTGCGATGGGAAATCGAACGAATCAGAAATTCTTTATGTTAGGAAAGTTTTACATAATTTTCTTAGCTTTCCAGAAAGATCAAGAAGTCCGGATTCCGATGATCTGGGCTAAAGTTATGGCTGTTTTAGTGCGCTGTCCAGAGAGGTTGTTGTGACTATTGATGTTTTAGAAAAGGGATTGGATCGGGTAGGAAATGGCAGAATCAGAGGCTTCCCAACTAAGTTTATTTAGATAATTTAATTATCTTTCCAGAAAGTCTGAGAACGCTTAATTTGGATTTACGTACTGGAAGTTATGGATTTTTGAAGTCGGCTGTCTGTGGTTGGGCAGATTTGGCCGAGGGGAGTTGGGGAGTTTAATTGAGATAAATTGTTGGGGTAATTGGGGTTGCTGATATTTTGTATCTAGAAACCCGTTACTGTTATGTTAGTAATTATTAATTAATTATTCAGGAGGAGAGCGGATTCGGGGTTTAGCCTTACGCTCGTTCTTCGTTGTCTCACGGTTGAGGCAAGTATAACTTTGCTATGATTAATCTGTGTGATTTAATGATTTGGATGATATGAGTGATGATTGAGTTATGAATGCTTTACTTGTGAATTTTAGTAAAGTTATGAGTTGATAATGCTATTTATGTTCATTTACATTATAGCATTTTTTGAGATTAAATTGATGCATAGTATGTTGAATGCCTGTTTACCTTGTTGATACATTCACATATATGCATCATGCTGAGAATTGTTGAAGTCTTGGTCACGTGGTGATCAAGCGTCGAGGTCCCCACACTTGTGGAGTGTGGGCAATTGGTCCCTGTACCCGAGGGTACAGGCATGGGTGTGCATTGACGGATGCACACTCCGCGTTACCGTAAAATGCGAAGAGATGAGAATGGACTTTTGATCATATTGTATAGCATGAAATTCATGTGAAATATGTTTAACTTGACAGTAAATGTTCATGCTTGCATTTGTTACAGATTATACTTACGAGTCATTGGACTCACTCTTGCTTTTCTCGTTGTTGTTGTTGTTTGTTTGTTTTAGGTACCTTCGCAAGATCAGCATGCATGGGAATAAGGAGGGATTAGTGTTGTTGCACTTGCACGAGTTATTTACATTGGAGGAATTAAAGAACTTTAATTATTGATGGTTGGCTAGTTTAAGTGGTATTTGATTCATGGCCATTCAGATTATAATGTAATAATGAATTAGAGCTCTCTAGTTTGCTTCCGCGTTTTAATTAAGTTTTGTAACTATTTGCTTAGCAATGCTTAAATATCATATGGTTAAACTATATCTTTGATTATATCTGATGGAACCTCAATTTTTATCGATAAACAAAGGAGGCTCTGCCGAAATTTTATAGCATGCTTTAGCTTAGCTTTGTTATGATGTTAGTTTAGTAGCATTCCGTGCCAATGTTGGATGGGGTGTTCTGATTAGTATCGAGCGGTCAGAGGTCCGTGGTTGTGAAATATTAAACTTGACACACTAAGCACTGTAGGTGGGAATGGTGTTTGCATTGCATCTACGTTTCCGTCGATTATCATAATTGAATATGTGCCTAATGTTTGACTTTGTACTTGCTATGAGATGATCTTTTGGGTGCTTATGATTTGGACTATATGATTATTACGTGTGTGGATAGTTAAGTTGAGAGACGAGAGAGATCGCGGTGCCGTAGGTATGGCCAAGTTATAGCACTCTCTGTGGTATTCAATTGGTGAGGGATCTTTCCTTGGGTAAACTAATTTCAAAGGTTAGGAATAAGTTCTTTAGAAAAGTTTCTCTATTCCTTGAGTTTAATTCAGTCAATTCTCATCCTGTTGTGGAGGATGAATTTATCTTGGGGTTGTGATTCATTTCAGTTGAGGGTTTTTATTTGGTCTCTACATGTTCTTTGAAGCGTTGAGACGCTTTTGGCTATTGGGGACATTGTTGATTTGCAAGGTTGGTCCCTTCGTGGAGTTGTGTCATGTTGTGAAACATGTCTTATTTGTTCGCTTGGTATTTTTATCAATGAAGGTTTTATGTTGTAAACTTGTGACATAGGAAAGCTTTGGGATCAAGGAATTTCTTGGGATTATTTCGTGTGTGTTGAAGTTTATTTCCTCTCCTTTTAGAAAGAGAGTGTTAAAACCCTTTGTAGTGTTTTGCTATGCTTAAGTGGAAGGTGGTAATCATATAAACTTATTCGTAAGGTATGAATTGTCAAGTTGAGAGGTTAGCGTGGTGCATAATTAATTCCAACTAGCATTCTTGGAAGTGTAGTTGATTAATTTTGATATTGCCTTGTAATAGTTTTTTAAAGAGTGTGATTAAGAAATTACCTATACATGATTGGAACCCATGTAGTCATTGAGGAGGGTGCAAAAGAATTACAATGATTATTATGGTTGATTAAATTTCTAACATGTTGGATAAAAATTGAATTATGTTTGTCTTTAGTGATTAATCTTACTATTTGGAATTATTAAGAAGAAGGTGTTGGAATATTATCTTGGTAACATTAACCTTTAATCATCACTTATTTAGATATTGTATGAGCTTGTTCAATTGCTAGATTCATCTATCTTTCACCATGCTAAATTGTTGAAATATGTATAAAGAAAAAAATGAAGGTTGATATATTGACTTGTAGAATATTGCTTTACAAAGCTGGTATTATTGAAGGATTAAAGTTATTTTGTTCTATTTTCCGAACATGAGGTGGGATATTAAATTTATGCTCATGATTATTTTGTGGTTATAAAACGGAGTTAGATCCTGAATGTTGTTATGTCAAAATAATAATCAACTATTGCTAGTAATGACTAGAGTACAATCAATTTTAGCTATATTAGAGTTGAGCATCAAAAGGATTGAATATATGAAACTTAATGAGAGATTTATACTAGCATGTTCTGCAATAATGTCATGTTCTAGTATCATCTTGTTCAAGAGCTTTGTTCTAATATGGTGGCTTGTGCACTAGGCTTTTCCTAGATCAAGTAGTTGCAGTCTTGTTTAGATAATAGAAACATGATGAAGTGAATTAATATGTTCCTTTCGGAAAAGTTATAAAGGGATATGAGAATATGATGATTCTTGTTAGGAGTGTACTACTTTGATGTTAGTATGATTATCAGTATGTGGTTTGATGAAAATGCCGAATGTTCAATAAATAAAAGAATTTGATAACTTCCATGATAGTATTTAAATCAAAAGTTTTGGGATTTGCGTACGCGACCTTCTAGACCTCATGACTTAGGTGGAAGCTGAAAATTGTTTTGAGCAAACTAGCGCGTTGAGAAGTTTTATTACTTCTTAAAAGATCTATGATTCGTGGTCTTCAAATCTCTTTCGTTGGAGTTGATAAAGTAATATTGTAATCGAAGAAAATCATTCTCTTTGGTAAAAGAAAGATTGTGGTAAAAGTATTTGAGGATGGAGTCAGTTTGTGTAACTTCTATAGGTGTGCTTGATTTCTTATTTTCACTGCATAAGAGTTTCTTGGGTTTAAAATGACAAGGTTGTATTCTTATTGGTTGATATTCGATATTTCTCATCTTGAGGGGCATGTGGCTTCAACTGTGATCTTATGTTTTGTTTTCTAAGATCCGATCTATTTCTCTTGATCTGGTGTATATTGCGATTGGTAGCACTTCTTTTTATCTCTCCTAAGAAAGGGGTAACCGATTTGGGTTGCAAGCCCTTTTAGGATATGTTTGGTAACTGGCCGGTGATTATGTGATTGGTTTGGGTGAGATTGTGGGTGTCAAGTTGCTTGCGATTCTTGGAGTGATAAAGTGATTACATCGAATAATTCTCGGTGAGGATTTGATTTAAAGAAGGTGTTGCCTTTGGAGCTAACTAGTTATCTTGTTGCAACTAGAAGAACCTATAGTAAATTGTGGTTCAAAAGTGTTATGATCATTTGGATGGAACATTAGAATTATTGAAAGTATGAGAATCTTGATCAATTTTATTGGAGTATCGTGATTGGGTACTTGTAGAGGGTTAGTAGGAGGATTATGATGGTATAGTAATGAGATTATAATTGTGAAGAAGTATAATGTTATGTGAATTATTGGGATAGTACGGATTGTTGAATTATTGCCATGTATGACTTGGATTCATGGGTAACCCTCTAGGAGTTAGAATCTTCCTCTGAGATAATCGGTGAGAATATGTTTTATATAGTTGCTAATGATTGAGGATGGTTGATTGTGAAAATTTTAGTCACCAAATTCGAGAGACAATGTATCAATTATATCAAAGTACATGTATATTAACCACGGAGATGTAAAATTTTGGATTGGTGATCTATGCTAGGGCCTTGGAGGCTAATGATGTTGTGTGAGAATAGTGGAATGGGTGGATTCTAAATAGTGTGTTGAACCATGATATTATCCTTCGGGTGTAGTAAATGAGTGTGTGTGGTGAGAATTACATGATCGTTTATCCTTAGAAATTGTGTTGAAGAGGCGTGGGTGAAACTAACGATGAGGTGTATTGAAATTACTCATTAAAATAACCGTGGGTAGAGGGTTGACTAGAGTATGTTATTGTAAAACGAGAGAGTCCCTCTACAAATGTGATGTCGATGCACTCGGATGAACATAGTCTTGATGTTGCAATTTAAAGGAAATGAGCTAGTGTGGTATGGAATGATTTGGAATCTCGTGACTCAAGAGAAAGTTTATTCCAATATATACATATTCGTGGGTAGCAAAATGCTCTTTTGATTCTTGTTGATCTATGTGATGATAGCAAAAGTCTTTTGTGGTTTGGAGTTGACTTTATGTTGGCGTGTGTTGTTTATTTGAAAATGTCCTAATTGGAATGTGGAGATGTTCTCGTGTTGAACCCTCGATTTTCTTTTCTTTTATGATTTGACTCTTTTGGTAGGATACCGCCGGAACTTCAAAATCTAAGCGGGCGCAAGCATGGAGGAATATAAATTTTAAAGTATGTCAAGGTGTTTTGGTCGTAAGAGAGAGAAGCAACTTGGGAATTGGAGTCTCGCATGTGTGAGAATTACTCACAACTGGTGCGTGTTAATATGATCAAGTTTACTTGTGATAAACCAATAGTGTAAGCACAGAAAGAATTCGGGGTCGAATTCTATTTAAGGGGGGTAGAATGTAATACCCCAGAACGATTTTATTAATTACTTATTTTAATTAAAGAGAAGGGTGTCAAAAGAAAGAATAAAATAAACTGCTTAGGGGTTTTCGAAAAGTTAAGGCAACTGGGCACGGGCTTCGGCCTGTGGGATTTCAGCCCAAGTGGGAGGGGCCTCCCTTAACCCTAACCTCCCACCCTTGCGCCTCCACCCACGCCACCCACCGCCCCCGCCTCTCCCTGCCGCCTTGCCTGCCCCCGCCGCCCGCCCCGGCCGCTGCAGGCCGCCACGCCCGCCGCCCCCTGCCGCGCCCCTGCCGCGCCACCGCGCCGCGCCCCGCCGCCCGGCAGCCCTGCCGCGCCAGCCATTGCCGCCCCGACGTCTCCTCCTTCCCGGTGCGCCGTCGTCGTCATCCGTCGCTGCACCGTTTGGATCCGGAGGAAGGAGAAGAGGAGTTCGCGGAAGAGATCCCGGGCGGGTACTTCCTCCTCGTCGTGTTCTTCATCGTCGTGTCTTGAGGGTAATCCGTTGCCCCGTATTAGATTGATTTGAGTTGGTTTAGCGACGTCGGTTTTCGGATCTATTAGGACAGTTTCTGTTGGTCGGCTATTTTGATCTAGTTCCATTGGGATTCTGGTCTGGACCCCTTCTAGGAAATTGTAGAGGGCGTAATTATCTTTCCAGGGAGTACAAGAACACGTGATTCAGATATGTGTAGCGAAAGTTATGAATTTTCTAGTGCTGCTGTTCTGCAGATCGGGGTAGTTTTGGACAGATTTTAGTAGATCGGTTTGTGCGACGGGAAATCGGGCGAATCAGAAATTCTTCATGTTAGGAAAGTTTTAGATAATTTTCTTAGCTTTCCAGAAAGGTCAAGAAGTCCGGATTCCGATGATCTGGACTGAAGTTATGGCTGTTTTAGTGTGCTGTCCAGAGAGGTTATCGTGACTATTGATGTTTTAGAAAAGGGATTGGATCGGGTAGAAATTGCAGAATCAGAGAGGCTTCCCAACTAAGTTTATTTAGATAATTTAATTATCTTTCCAGAAAGTCTGAGAACGCTTAATTTGGATTTACGTACTGGAAGTTATGGATTTTTGAAGTCGGCTGTCTGTGGTTGGGCAGATTTGGCCGAGGGGAGTTGGGGAGTTTAATTGAGATAAATTGTTGGGGTAATTTGGGTTGCTGATATTTTGTATCTAGAAACCCGTTACTGTTATGTTAGTAATTATTAATTAATTATTCAGGAGGAGAGCGGATTCCGGGGGTTTCGCCTTCTGCTCGTTCTTCGTTGTCTCACGGTTGAGGCAAGTATAACTTTGCTATGATTAATCTGTGATTTAATGATTTGGATGATATGAGTGATGATTGAGTTATGAATGCTTTACTTGTGAATTTTAGTAAAGTTATGAGTTGATAATGCTATTTATGTTCTGTTTACATTATAGCATTTTTTGAGATTAAATTGATGCATAGTATGTTGAATGCTGTTTACCTTGTTGATACATTCACATATATGCATCATCTTGAGAATTGTTGAAGTCTTGGTCACGTGGTGATCAAGTGTCGAATCCCCACACTTGTGGAGTGTGGGCAATTGGTCCCATGCAGGAGTGCAGGCATGGGTGTGCATTGACGGATGCACACCGCGTCACGGTAAAATGCTGAAGAGATGAGAATGGACTTTTGATCATATTGCATAGCATGAAATTCATATGAAACATGTTTAACTTGACAGTTAATGTTCATGCTTGCATTTATTACTGATTATACTTCTTGAGTCATTGGACTCACTCTTGCTTTTCTCGTTGTTGTTGTTGTTGTTTGTTTTAGGTACCTTGCGAGATCAGCATGCATGGGAATAAGGAGGGATTAGTGTTGTTGCCCTTGCACGAGTTATTTACCTTGGAGGAATTAAAGAACTTTAATTATTGATGGTTGCCTAGTTTAAGTGGTATTTGTTTAATGGCCATTCAGATTATAATGTAATAATGAATTAGAGCTCTCTAGTTTGCTTCGCGTTTAATTAAGTTTCGTAACTATTTGCTTAGCAATGCTTAAATATCATATGGTTAAACTATATCTTTGATTATATCGATGGAACCTCAATTTTATCGATAAACAAAGGAGGCTCGGTAGAAATTTTATAGCATGCTTTAGCTTAGCTTTGTTATGATGTTAGTTTAGTAGCATTCCAGGCCAATGTTGGACTGGGGTGTTACATTTTCCTTTAACAAAGAGAACATCTTTATTTGATTACGGTATTACCTTGACATTTTCAACAAAGGGACTTGAAGTCCACAACACAATAATCCCTTAAGAACTAATAAAACCTTTCAACACGTCACTTTGCTCAAAATAATTTCAGCTGCCACATAAGTCATGCAGTCAAAAAGATTGCGTACGCAAATCTCAAAAAAACATTTTGATTTAAGTAGTATCATGGAAGTTATCAGATTCTTTTATTTATGTAACATTCAACATTATCGTCAAAACCGCATCTCGACAATCATTCTAACATCAAAATAATATACTCTTAACAAGAATCATCATATCCTCATATCCCTTCACAAACTTTTCCAAAAGGGAACACAATAAATCACTTTATCATGTTTTATTATCTAAATAAGATTGCAACTACTTGATCTTGGGAAAGCACGGTGCATAAGCTATAATATTGAAACAAAACTCTTTTAACAAGCTGGTACTAGAACATGGCAATCTCGAAAACAGTTATGGGCATAAGTTCAACATTTCACCTTATGTTCAGCAATTAGAATAGAATATCTTCAAACTTTAATAATATAAGCTCTATAAGGCAAAGTTTTCACAAGTCAATACATCAACCTCTATCTATTTCTTTATACATATTTCAATAATTTAGCATGGTTAACGATAGATGAATCTAGTAGTTGTACATACTCATATAGTATCTAAATAAAGGACATATTAAAGGTTAATATTACTAAGACAAAAATAATTCAATTTATCCGACATGATAGAAATTTAAATAATTATAATAATCATTCTAATTCTTGTTGCACACTCTTCAAAACTCCATGAGTTCCAATCATATATAGACAAATTCTTAATCATAATTCTTCAAGAAACTATTACAAGGCGACATCGAATTAATCAACTACACTTCTGAGGATGCCAGTTGAAATTAATTATGCACCACGCTAACATCTCAACTTGTTAATTTCATACCTTATGAATTAATTTATATGATTAACACCTCCCACTTAAGCATAGCAAAATTCCACAAAGGATTTTAATACTCTCTTTCAAAAGGAGAGAATTAAATTTCAACACGAAATAATCCAAAGAAATACAAAGATCCAAGGCCTTTCCATGTTAATGAATTTGCAACATAAACTTTTATTAATAAAAATTCCAAGCGAACAAATAAGACAAGTTTCACAACAAGACAAAACTCCCACGAAAAGACCAACCATGCAAATCAACAATGTTCCCAAGTGGCAAAAACATTTCAATAGTCAGAAAAACAACAATTGCTTCGAAGAACAGGTAGAGACCAATTGAAAACCCTCAACTGCAGGATAAGAATTCATCCTCCACCACAGGATAAAATTGACCAATTCAACTCAAGGAAGAGATAAACTTTTCTAAAACGCATTCCTAACCTCTCGAAACCAAGTTGCTCAAGGAAAATCCTCCACCATTTCAATACCATGAATAGTGATATAACCTGCCCCGCCCATGGCCGTACCACTATCTCTACCTCTCAATATCAACTTTCACCGCACATAACAATCATATAATTGAATCGTAGGCACAAAGAAGTATGACACGGAAGTTGATGTACTAACACAAACCGTTTGTGATGTATTAATTATCACAAACGGTTCGTGTTAATAACCGTCTGTGAAAATATCACAGACGGTTGCTATTATAAACCGTCTGTGATAGTTTAAGCACATACGGTTTCGTATGAACCGTCTGTGATGTACCCGTCCAGTATAATCTCTTTTGTAGTAGTGTGGGGATAGGGAGGAATGTGGATTAGGGTTGAAGAATTGATCAGACTTGATCCACCGGCGGACCTAAGTCTCAAGTGGAGTGCGTGGAGTGAAGGTGGGCTGGGCACAGGGCTGGGGGAATACTGTGTGGGCTTACTGTTGTTGGGGTGTTGTATCGTCGACTACTCGGCTCCCAAATTCAAACATAGACGAAATTTTTGACCAAACGCACTCCTTTCGGTGAGACGACGAAGCGATGAAAATACCAAAATTTTGGCAAAATTGTTAACCACAGAGACAAATGGTCGAGGCTACTCACTACGCAGGAGAAAAGATAAAACAAGGCATCATGCCACCAAGTTGTCATACTCCACGGGACTACATGATTTTTAAGTTGGATTATTATCCCTCGAGTAATGCGTAAATTAAGGCGAAGACATGATGACGTAATTTATTCTAAAATCGTTCTAGTGAAAGTACTCCATTAATGCAATTGGCCCTTAGACTAGTAGTTGACCTTCCAGAGCCTTGAGAGCCATCGGGAGTAACAATGGCACGAATTCAAGAACTCATATTTTATAACTTTCTGCACTGAGAGAGGATTACAGCACCAGTTCTCCTCACTTAGAGGTCTCCAGCAGAATGGGTTTATTGAGAGGAAGAACAGAACCCTTGTAGAAATGGTTAGCACCATGCTAGATGAGCACAACAACCCTATGAGGTTTTCGACTGAGGCAACCTCTACTACTTGCTATGTGTCCAATAGGGTTTTCTTAAGATCAGACATAGGAAGACTTCTTTTGAGTTTAGATTTCGTCATAGGCCTAGCATCACTCATTTCAAGATATTTGGTTGCAAATGCTTCATTCTTAAACATTACAACTTAGATAAATTTGAATCAAGATGTTATGATGGCATTTTCCTTGGATATCCTACTCATTCTTGTAGCTATCGTGTATTTAATTTAGATAATAATAAAATTATTGAGACTTGTGGAGTCACTTTTGATGAGACTAGTCTTGGTACTAGACCCAACGATGCAGGAACACTGGTACACGGTGATCTGGAGAGCATCTTTGTCGACGATGACTCTGACATAGAGGATGAGGACACAATCCATGCTCTAGTCAGTCCTGAGTTAGTTGGAGATCCTACTTCTACTTCTCATGTTTCAAGAGCGGTCTCCTCCCACTTTCACCGGTGCTTGGTGGCTTTGCTCCTACCTCCACAACCCATGAGGTAGAGGCCACATCTGCACCAGGACCTTTTCTTCATATTCAGCAACGACACCCTCCAGAGCAAATGATTGGGGATTTCCATGAGTGAGTTACTTGCTTCAAGTTTATCTCTAGATTCTCATGCATTGTTGTGTCTTTTGAACCCCGAGATGTCACACATGCTTTATCTGATTCCTCTTGGGTCAATGCCATGCATGAAGAGCTTGAAAACTTTGAAAGAAATCAATTCTGGACCTTAGTTGAACCTCCACTTAATTGGGGCAAAATGGGTTTTCAAAAAGAAAAAAGAAAAGTGAGGATGGGTTGGTAGTTCGCAACAAGGCTAGGCTTGTAGCTCAAGGTTATTCCTGTAGAGAGTTTATCGTTGAAGAGACCTTTGCACATATAGCTAGATTAGAAACCATTCGCATTGCTAGCATTCACGGTGTCTAAGGGTTTTAAGCTTTTTAAATGGATGTCAATAGTGCTTTTCTTAATTGTTTCATAGAAGAAAAGGTCTATGTCAAGCAACCACCGGCTTTGAAAATTCTAAGTTCAAATCATGTGTAAACTCTCGAAAACTTTTGTATGGATTGAAGCAAGCTCCTAGAGCTTGATATGATGGGCTTAATAGTTTCTTGCTTAAGATTAATTTCAGAATGGGAATGATAGATATAACCTTGTTAACTCTCAAGCATGGTAATGACTTCTTGCTTGTTCAGAGCTATGTGGATAACATCATATTCGATGGTTCTTCTCGTGCTTGGTATTCATATTTTCAAATTCTATGAGCGTAAAATTTGAGATGAGTATGATGGACGAGCTAACCTTCTTCCTTGGTCTTCAAGTCAAGCAACTAAAACAAATGACCTTTATTCATCAAAGCAAGTACATAAAGGACATTCTTCAGTGCTTCGACATGGGAAGCAGTAGGCCAATACCTACTCCCATTGCTACTTCTACCATGCAAGACCCAGATGAGGATAGAGAGTCTACGGACCTTTAAGAGTACAACAGCATGATCGGCTCTCTCCTCTACCTCATAGCATCGAGGCCAGTCATACAATTTGCGGTATGTTTGTGTGCTTGATTTTAGGCTTCCCCTCATGGCTCTCATCGTCAAGTAGTGCGTCACATCTTCAGGTACTTTTAGGACACTCTTAACTTTGGAATCTAGTATTCTTTTGATTCTGCACTCTCCATTTGGGCTTTTTCTAATGCTAATTTTTTGAGGTGTAGAGTAGATAGGAAGAGTACTTCTGGCACTTGTCATTTCTTATGCACCTCTCTTATCATCAGCTAGGATGCAATCCTCTATTGCATAGTTCACTGCTGAGGCGGAGTATGTAGCTACAACTAATAGTTGCTTTCAGGTGCTCTGGATCTTATGTACTCTATGGGACTATAGGTTGGGTTTAGATAGTGTTAAGTACATTGATATTAGATATCATTTCCTTAGAGACCATGTAGAGAAAGGTGATGTTGTGCTTCACTTTGTAGAGTCTGAATAGTAAGTTGCAGATATTTTCACTAAGGTTATTGATCATTCTCATTTTGCTTCTTTGTAGAAAGAGTTAGGGGTTATTAGTCATTTTGACCTATTTTGATGAGGAGTTTGACTTCTTTTGCATCCATTGTATCATGTTGCATTTTCAATTTAGCAACTTGTATTGTAATATAAAACACGAGGTTTAATTATTATCCTTGTGTGACATGATGTCTTTCTTTACTTCTTGCTAGGCTTTGTGCTAGTATGTTTGCTATATTTACCATATCCTACTATGTGTAGCTTATTTTTGCTATGCTAGCTTTATTAAATGTGAAAATTTTGAACTAAATCATGTCGCGCTGAATCTTGTGACTAACTTTGCTACAACGATCCTCTTATGATTCATGCTATATCAAATAGGCTAAGTTGAGTCTTGAACCTAAATTGAGCATTAGATTGAGCTATGCTGGTTCTTGATTGAAGCATGAGTTAGTATTAGCCTTTTTTGTCTTGAAATAAGTCAAGAGAATGCAAAATGATCTCTTTTGTGAAAAAACAACTGATCTCACCAATTCTTTCTCATGAGATGGCGTACCATTGCACTAGGCATAAACTCAGCGGGAGTTTTGGATGACCTAGACCACTCTCTTAAGCTTATTTGTTGGGATGGTCATAGCATGGCTTGAGATGTAAAACATTGGTAAGAAAACAAAATTGTGAAAATGGTTTAAACTTAGGAGGCGGATGTGGATGGTTCTTTGTCGGGACCCCGGGTTTCCAAATCCGGACCCTCTGTGTATTACAGTACTAGTCCCAGATCAAAGCTAGTGCACACAGTTAAACAGTGATGATTACATTGCCAACAACGAATATTACAATAATAAAGAGTACTGACCAAAAGGTCTTTCCATTACAACTGAGGTTTCAAGACCTCGCAAATAAACAAAACACAACGGAAGCAGAATAAACTTGATAGAGACCCATCAATACGGCACAGGCAATTGACTAGGGAAACGCAACCTAGAGCTCCAGGAATCCTTCGTCGAATCCACACGCAAAGTAGTTGTAGTCTCCTTCCTGAGCTTCGTACTCCTCTGTGATTTTATTTTTAAGTGCAGCATGTGAGTACATAAAGTAGTCCGCAAGTCTTGGGAAAATACGGTAGATGTAAGGCTTTAACAAAGGAGGTTATATGGTTCTTTTGCACAAAGCAATATTTTATTTTCAATACTATTAAATATTTTTGAAGGCAGAATTTTAACAAAATAATTATCTTAACTAAAATATTCAACATTTTTATAGTGAAGGTTCTATCCACCATCACTAGATAACTGGCTCCAAACACCAAAATTCAAATCTACGGGTTCCAACCACCCACTCTGGTTGCAATTGCCAGAACAACCCCGAGAGTTCCATCCACTCTCGGATTCCCAAACTTTATTTAAAAAAACAGAAATCTACCATGTGAATGCATTCCTTGCCCGCCTTGACCGTGGGCACGGCTATTCGAATAGTTTTACACTCTGCAGAGGTTGTACACTTTACCCACAAGAGACAAGCTATCTTAATAGCCAACATGCTTCCTTTGGCATGAGACCTAGATAATTCGTCACAAAGCCTTTACCTTACTCTAGTCTAGCTAGTTACCACCACCGAGGTTTCACCGTGAAGGGTTAAATCCACCACATTCGAAGCCCTCTTGCTTGTGGTATGAGTACAAGAACCTGTCCCTCACTATGAATAACCAAGACACCACGGCATCCACTTTCCATTGGTGGTACCTAAACTAGTCTATTGTAAGTTAATCACTAGGTCATACCCATATAGACATGTGGTTGTACGGTAGTACTCGGTTTGGACAAACACAAGCGTCGGTCCTTAATTGACTTGGGTGGAACTTACACTTTTCAAGTTCTCGTGCTAACAAACACCAATCCAATCTTACCATCCACCCAAATCTAAAATAGTTTTCACCAACTTAACAACAACATCAATATTGATTGCTACTCAATGAAATCATTCATAACCATTTTCCACCCAAGGGTTGTACTGGTCGACTAGTTTGTCTAAGCATTTACTACCGTTCTAAAATTATCAAATTCATAATAATCTCAATATTGAGACAAAATAGTTCTATGGTGACAACATAAGTTATCATTTTATGTAACATAGCACATGCGATAAATTTAAAAATCGAAAATATTTCACAAACATAGGTTCAAAATGTTCAAAGGAGACTTGCCTTCGTGTGCGATATCTTGACTTTCTTCTTTGCAGTGCAAATTCTTCAAGAACGTCGGATTCTACACGCAAAACGATAAAACTAATGAACAAATAAATACAAATAACATTACAAAAATATAATGTAATTACTAGAAGGAAGTTCATAATTTTATATGAATTTAGGAGAAGGTTTCACGGATTCGGAGTTCATACGAGGGAGAAAGGATATCTGGAAGATTGATTGAAAAAGGGTTTTCTGAAAATAAAATTTTTGAGTTTAGAAAAATCAAATAAGCTTTATGAGGATTTTACAAAGTTTGAATTTGAATTTTGGAAATGCAAAAAATTTGGGATGAAACTGAGATTTTGAAAATGAATTGGGTATTTGAAATTTGAAATTTAAATTTAAAAGTATCAAATAAATTTAAAAAATTTAAAAGAAGGGTAGAAATGGATAGTTTGGAATTTTTTATGAATTTAGAAATTTGAATGGGTTCAATCGGAGTTAGGATGAAAACGTACGGGCCTCGGGAAGTTTAAAATCAGAGAAAATGAATAAACTGGATTTTTGGAATTATTTTTTTAAAGGAAAAAGGAATTATGACGTCAGCATGGAATTTACTTTCGGCTGAATTATTTTGTCTTGAAAAATGGGTTTTATGGCGTCAGCCGAGGGGTAGGGTTCGGACATGTCACTGACATGTGGGCCCGGGTCTATGGACCGGGTCCATGGACTCAGGAGGGGGGCTGAGGTGGTAGGGAGAGGGGACGTGGCAGCCGGCGCTTGCGTGGCGCCCGAGTGGCAGCCAAGTCAGTCGCCACGCAGACACGTGGTGCTGACATGGACAGGCCGTGAGGGAGGTGTTGGGGTGGCGAGCTCGCCGGCGATCGGCGCAGGCACGCCGGTGGTGAGGGCACCAACGGAGAGAGGGAGTAAGGGGATCACGTGGAGGGGTGAGGCGGTTCACAGGCGGCCGGAGGTGGTCGGCAATGGCGAAGGCGGCGGCCGGGTCCCTCGGTGCGCGGCGCTCAATGACGAGGAGGGTCGGCCAAGGTGTCGGGAGCTTCGCACAACCTGCGGTGATGGTGAAGGTGGGGTCAACAAGGCGTGATCTTGCCGGCGGCGGCGATTGCTCGCCGGACTCCTAGGCGGCGGGGGCTCAATGGCGCCTGGCGGAGGCGGTGGGCGGCCAGAAAGGGAGAGGAGTGGGGATAAGGTGGAGGAGAATGGGGATGCTCGGGGTTTTATAGGGGCGAGGGGAGGAACCGGCGGCAATCCTTCACCGAGTGGGGAGGTGGCGGTGGCGATTGCGGGCGGTTGGGGAAGTGGGGAGAAGGAGGGAAGTGGGTGCGTGGGCGTGCGGCGCACAAGGGAGAGGGAAACGCGCGCCTGGAGGCGGGGAAGCCGGGAAGATCGGGGGCGGTTGCGGCGGCGGCGTCGTGGGGAAGAAGAAGGCGTGGGGAGAAGACGAAGCCGACAGGTGGGGCCGGGCGGTCGGCGAGAGAGAGAGAGAGAGAGAGAGAGACGCAGGCGTCGGATGGCGATCAGGCGAGGGAGAGAAGAGACGCGGGCGTGGATCGGCCGGGTGGCGGCGTGGCGCAAATCTGGCCGTCCACGTGGCGATCAGAGGGAGGGGAAGGCGGGTTGGAGCGGCGACGTGGACAGATCCCGGCCGTCCACGTGGCGGCCGGAGAGAGGGTCGGGGTTAATTAAATTTTCTTTTCTGATTTTTAATTTTCAGAAAAGCCTAGGAAATTAAATATAGCTCAGAAAAATATGAAATTTCTTCCAAAAATTCTAGAAATTTTTATAAGTTTCTGAAGGTATTTTAGGCTTAAATAAAATATTTCCAAATTATTTTGGTATTATATTTTCAAACTAAGATTTCTTTTTAATTCTAGAAATTGATTTTAAAATCTGGAAAAATTCAAATAAGATCCAAATACTTTAAAATATTTAATTTGAATTTAAATTTTTAAAAAAATCACAAATTTTGGGATGTTACATTCTTAGTGTAGGACTTGCTCTGCTAAGATAAAATCAAAAATAAATTTCAGCAAATGAGAAATGTGCTAAATTTGCTTAATTCTAAGTGCTTGAATAAAATGATTCAACATTGAACTTGTAGCACTCTAAATTGACTCAACTATAGTTTCTTGGTTCCATTTAGTATATTGACATAGCTTGGCTCATTTTTAGATATCTTTAACTAAACTATGATCTTGAGCAATTTAACATGCTAAAAATCCATTCAAATTTAGATTATTTCTCATTTGGCTTTAGCTTTGCTATATATGTTTTGCTATGACCTAGACTAGCTAATTCCCTTAATATGGCTTGGTGTAATACCTGTAGAGTCACTTTAGATAAATTTCATGGCTTCTAATGCTACAAATGAATGAAATGCACCTACTTAGTTTTATTCATGTTCTATCTTTTTCCATGCATCTTGATGACTCCATTATTAAGGGGGAGAAAGATTGGTAAAAATGCATATCTAGAGCATGAGTTTTGGAGTTTTTGTGCAAATCTCGATAAATTGGAGCCTTAATGTTTTGTTACAATTCTCTTGATATTTTGATCTCTTTTCATCATGACCAAGGTCAAATACAATAATTATTCTGTCATATAAACGTATAGTGGGATTTCCCAAGTTATTTGGTGGATTTGAAACTTTTTGTGGAAAACAAACCATTTTCAGCAGCTTCACTCTATTTCTGCCTCATATGGTCATCTTCAGTCTTCCATTCCTCTATGACTATTATGAGCCTCTCTTTGCAAAATTCTCTTTGTTTGTCTAAAATCACCTCCAATTTATATTTTTGAGGAAATGCGAATAGGTTCTTCAAGGGGGAGATTGAAGGACTATTTGAGAAGGTCCAGGCTAATGTTGTGATAAACCATTGCATGTTTTGTGAAGTTGCTATTCAATTTGTAAAGATTGCATTTTGTCTGGATCTTTTTCTGGATTTTCTAGGAAACGATAGTACCGCGGCTTGGAGCCGGTCATACCGACATGCGGTAATACCACGGTTTGGTGTGGTCATACCACTGTGCGGTAGTACCACAACATAGTGATTGCTTGCAATAGAAGATGAACACTGGGTCAAGAAAGGGTATTTTGGTAGTTTGGCCAAAATACGAAACTAACGAATCAAAACCATAGCGCTCGGCGGCATTTGGAAAAGTGGTTTAGGTCAAGAAAAAGCTAGTTTGATCAAGATGGATCGAAGTTAAGGATTAGCATATTCGTGCTTATACGCTTTAAAAAGCGTGCATAAGTGAACTTGTGAGTAATACCCGTGTGTGTGGGGTTATCGAATTTTCCCTATTGTGCTAACTGTACAGTACCCATTAAGGGTTGGATATGGCTAACTAGCCCATTTATTTAAGGGTTTGGGATGGAGACGTGGTTAACCATCCAACCTACCTCTCTTGTGCTCTTTTGCTTAGAGTTAGAGTCTGAGAGTTGAGTGTTTAGTGTGCTCTCTATCTTATAAGGTGGAGTGGCTGTGAAACTTTTCTTCTTAAGTAGCAATTTTATGATCTGCCAGTTTAGATTCATCTTTAAGTTATTACAACTTTCACACGTCTCGGGCAGATCGAGAAGCAATGTATAAAGACCTCTAAAAGCATTATCCTTATCCTCACATGAGGTGCAAGAAATAGTCTCAACAGTAGAAGATGAAACAGGAACTACTCTACTCATCTCAAGCTCAGCAACAAGACTAATGTTCTCCACCTTAATCAAATCAAGCTCAGAAGACAGACTAGCATGAGAGGTCCTTAATTTCTCCATATCATCAATCAAGGCACAGCATGTATCACAGTCATCATGGGAGGGAGCAGATGTAAGCGAAGTAAGCTCCCGTGATAGTCTAGCTACTTCCTTCTCCAAATCAGCACACCTAGCCCTAGACTTGGCATGAAATCTACCTAGCTTAAGGAAAGCATCATTAAGCTGATCATAAGTAGGGCTCACCTCGTCGAGTCGAGATGCAGCTCATTGTCGCTCGATTCGCCCTCGAGGGCCATGAAGCACATCTTGGGAGAAGTCGTCGCCGCCTTTGGGTTCTTGATCACCCGTCCCGTCGTCGTCGCTCCATCCCTCCACCTCGCTGAGGTCGAGGTCGTCGAAAGCGGTGAGGACGCGGTGGAAGAGCTTCTTCGCCTTCCCAAAGTTGCGGAACTTCTTCTTGCCTTGGAACGGTGCTGAGGGCTTCGAGTTGCGGTTCTTGTCGGTGTAGTCGTTCTTGCCCGAACCGCCGAAGTCGCCTTTACCCTTCCCAAGCTTGGGACAGTTTGCTCGGATGTGGTTGGGGCCACCACACTCGAAACAAATCACGGGTCCTCCTCTTTTTCCATCCCTCCTCCTCTTGTAAGCATGAGAAAATCTTCGCGCTAGGAGGGCTAGCTGTTCATCCATAAGTCGCTCTAATCGATCATCGGTTATGTCACGAAAGCGATGAGGAGAATCCACACAAAGGCTCAGAAGAAGATCCAGAAGCGGGATCGGTGACTAGTGCCATTGATGTGACTTGACCGACGAGACTATGTCAATCTCGTGAGTCTTGAGGCGCGAGTAAAGCGCGTCAAGAGTCAGGGTCGAGAGGTCCGTGGTGTCCTTGATGGTAGTCACCTTCATCTCCCAAACGCGAAGATCGAGTGCAGAGAAGATTTGTCGAGCGTTATCCGAGTCGGAGTATGTGAGACCGACGGTTCGGAGGTTGCTCAAAATCTTGTGAAACCGCGAGAAGCACTCGTCAAGGGACTCACCAGCAAGCATCTCGAATTTACTGTATTCACGATTGAACTGATCCTGTCGAACCGTCTTGATCTGGGTGGTGCCCTCATGGTATGCATTGAGGGTCACCCAGATGTCGTAGGCGGACGATAGGTGAGAGATGCGATCAATCGCTCTGCTCAACCCTTGAATGATGATGTTCCTTGCCTTTGCATTCGCCTCAACATCGCCATATTCCGGCATTGATGTTCTCATCGGCGGGAACAACAAACCGAATCTTCACCTTCCGCGGATGGCATACCCACGAGCACGGATGTAAGTTTCCATTCGGCTTTTCGGAAGGGTAATCCAGGCCATCGAAGATGGGCGGCTTGGTGGAATACTTGTCTGTCGTCATGGCTTGCAGACCGGTTAAGATCTATAGACAAGAGTTAACCGGCTCTGATACCAATTGTAGGACCGAAATGGCGACAGAGAGGGGTGAATGTCGCTCTCTTTTAAAATCGCCCCCGAGAATTCGACACTGTTTTTCAAAACGATGCAAATCAAAGCACCTCAGAGAAAATTAAAATTAATCTTGCTGAAATTTGGAGCATGCGACACTGAAAAATTCAGCATAAATCGAGAGTAGTCGGTAAAAATTTCAATTGAAAATATTGCCGTTTGATGCATGCAAAATCACCAAAGATTAAGAAAAGAAATAAAAGAAGAAGCACTAAAGATCAAGAATGACATCTATTGTATGCCCTGCCGAAAGAGAGAAAAAAGAAAATTTAAAGCAAAAGAGCAAACAAACTACGGAGGGAACAAAGACTGAAAAGAGACTTCACTGCCTGCTGCAGACACAGAGAAAGAAACCAGAAAGCAAAACTACAAAGTTTAGCCTTAACCGAAACAGCAGCTGTAGAGGTATCCTTCTGAAATCTGAACCAAAAGGTCAGGGAACAATATTTTCGGTTTTTGATTGCAGATTAACACGGACAAACAAGATGCTAGTTCATTGAAAAATGCTTCCGAAACCAGACTGCAGAGACTGATCTCGGTAATCTCTGTAGCATCTGCCGAAAACTGGAATGCTGAAAATTGCAGGTGACTGCTCACATACTAGAAACCGAAAGCCAGCAAAAGACAGCAGTCCAAATGGGAAAGCAAATCAGCAAAAGAAAAGAACTGCAAAGTAGTTTGGTCATCACAATTTCTGTGAACAAGACACCCAAACTGAAAACAAAACAAGATTCTTTGCTGCTGAAAGACAAGAAAAAATATTGAAGACTTGATCCAGACTGCTGCTAAAAGAGTGAGACAAGAAGTGCAATCACTAAAAGAGATACATATCTCTACATCCAACAGAAAGAATTCGAACAAAGAGATTTGGAGGTTGCAATGCTGAGATGAGAGCTTTCACATGAGAACCGAAAAGCAGTCTTGGAGAACACACGGAACCGAGAAAAAGCAATGATGACTAAAAGATAAAATGAAAATTGCAAAACTGAACACAAACACTGAAAAAGAGACAACAAAAATCATTACAGCCAACTCATACAAGAATTCATATCCTGGACAAAACACTCAAGAACCGAGAAAACAAACTGGGAAGAGTAAGAAAGAGCAGATGACACAAGTAAACAAAGAAAGAGATAAGCAAATGAACATCTCCATTTCATATCAACTCTTTAGATCAATACATGCAAAGAAGAAATTACAAGATTTTCAATCCATGCTCTCCCTCTCAATCCTCAAATCACCAAGAGCCTCACATGCTACTTGGGAGGAACACAACACACAAAGAGATAAAATGAGCTCTAAAACCCTAACTCACTCTATTGTGTCCCCAAGGGTATGCAGCCCTCACCTCTATTTATAGCCCTTGGCTAACGGGTCTCCAACCCGTTCGCCGGCTAAACCCTAACGGACCGTCTTCCGCTTGTGCACCTTGCGAAATTCCCGTTTCGCCCCTCCGCACCTTCCGGAAGCTTCGCACTCCTTGCCTCGCACGCCTCGCATCCACGCCGAGTCCACGCCGTCTTGACACATCCCGACCGTTCGACCTCGGCCACCGCGCCTAGTCCGGTCCACCGTGTCTCGCCACGACTCCGCCTCGGCGTCCTGCAGTCACACGACAAGAGACACGTCAAATAGCACCGCCGATACATGAAAGCGTAAATAGAGATCAAACACAGCCGAGTCATCGAATATGCATCCTAAACCCATACGACCAAGTTTGACCAAGTCCGACCGAGCCCGTTGCACCCATAGCGACATGGTCCGAACCAACCGACTCAAACTCGACTTTAGTAAACGATGTCAATTACTCATCACTCACACGGGATGACCCTCACATGGTCTCTCATGTAGGAAAGGTGAAATTAAGTGAGGGAAAACTAAATAGGGAAGGAGTAGCGCAATATGACATGGTTGGAAGGTTGAGGGCTTATCGGGATGGCTCGGACCATAGCGAGGCACGACAGAGCATGCGCACCTTGGCTGAGGAAGATAGTGTATTTCGGGCAAAGCAAGGAAAGAGGAGCTCAGCTTTTTATGAAAATGAGATGAGGGCTGGATGAAGGAGATGATGGTGTGGTAAGAGATGCTTTATAGGTTTGAGATGGCCAAGAGCTCCTCGTGAGTACTTGTGAGCTCGGCGAAGATAGAGCGCTCGATTATTCTCGGCGGAGCATGATGGGCAAAAGAGACAAGGGCGAGGGAGACTTAGTGCACGACATGATGGGTAGGTGAGAGTAGGAAACATCCAGGAGAAACCATGGGCGCGGTGTCAAAATCCAACGGCACGCCATGGCTGAGCTGGCTCGAGCATGCGAGAGGTGGACGAGGCCTCCTAATGTATGGGCCCGGTGTGTTAGCGAGAGAAGGAAGGCCTGATAGGTGGAGTCTGGTCCTACTCATTAACATCAGGTTTTAAATGGTTAGAGAGAAGGCATGAAGCTCAGAAATACTCTTTCGCCAAATGGGAAGTGGAAAAAGTTAGTGAAAAAAGCGTATTTGGTTGGGCTACGAGGTTTGAAAAATTTTTATATCCATTAGATGCACTCCAAAAATTATAAACATTTTTATGGAGGCTCTTGACATAGTGCGGATTATTGTGTATTTGTTTTGGAATTTTATCTATGTTGGACTTTTCTCGATAAATGTTTGAAGCCTATTGTTTTGTGTAATATGCACTATTTTGATTTGAATAATTTCACGAACTTACTTGATAATGTTCAAACTTTTATTTTCAGTGCCATGAACTTATTTATGAGTGTTTGAGTTGCTTTATATTGTAATTTCTCCCATAACACTTTATGGAACATCTTTTCATATTCGATTTTGAATTCAAATTGAATTATGTCATTTGCATATTTTTCTTTTACAAAAAAATTGTGTTTACAATTTTTTCCAAAGAAACTCTTATAAAAACCAAGGAAATAAGATGCATGAAAAATGTTTTAAAATTTACTCATTTTTGAATCCTCTAGAATTTAGAATGTTACAGTTTACCCTCTAGTTTAGGATATGTTTTAGTGGGATTAGTGAATTTGTTAGCAAAAGCTTAGTCATGCTCATTGCAAATGTTAAACAAATTGATAAGAAAATTTCTGGAATAATAATGTAAACTCTTGGGAAACTTTATGCCATATTTTGGACAGAGGAGTACCTAGGGATGTGAGGAAGAGTTGATCATAAATGGTTATATTTATGCTAGCTTCCAAACTGATAAATATTTCTTTGATTGTAGTATGGGTTTTTGTTTTATCTTAATGGAGAAGCAGTGAGCTAAAAAAGTTTTAAGCAAGAAATGGTTGCTGATCTTACAATGGAGGCTGAGTATATTGCAGCTTCTGAAGCTACAAAAGAGGTTGTTTGGATAAGGAAGTTCATCTCGAG